>JAGDQP010056150.1:0-10955 GCA_022664845.1 Lepisma saccharinum
TTTTACTTCACATTCTGTTTATGCGACGTAAGGAGTGTATTCGAGTGCTTAAATGCAAAGGTTCTGTGTCCAATTTTTTTTTTTTTTTCGAAATTCTGTTTTTATATTCTATCGGCAAGGTTCTAGAACACATGTCCCCCTGGGTAAATTCGATATACTAGCATTAGCATTGTCTTCTAATTTGTTTATGATATACTAACATGAACTAACCTAACCTAACATTTAGTCAAGACATAGGTAAACTGAAATAACTTATGGTTTTCAAAGTGTAAAAGTATAGGGGGACCTACGTTCTAGAATCTTCCCCTTTCTATCTCATGACCAATAACTACTCTTTCGATTGGCGCTAAGGTAAGGTGACCCAATTAGCGAAAAAATGGAAGGTCCCAATCGTAGAAGCATAGATCTCATAATAGGCTATTATGAGATCTATGGTAGAAGCTCACCAGACACCAGCTTGTTTCGAGTGAGACATATACGACGTGATGTAATTTACACGTCCATGAGGTTGGAAACGAGGGGGAACTGAACTAATGGTATGCGCTTTATATGTACACGAATTCATGAGGAACTTAGTTAATTGCTTTTCGCTGATGTCAGCTTTACTTGTGCCCTTGTACAAGGGTTGAAGGATTACAAAAGCCGATTTATTTCTATACGTTACTGATTTCGGGTTAAGTTTACTTCATCTCCAAGAAAAATGTGATATCTACAGGAAAAAAAAACGTAATCTTTCCAACGTGTGTCAATTTTTAAACGCAATGTAACAAAAGTTAAGAGTGATGTAAGTGTGAATTACGTGTAAAAGAGCGGAATGCGTATTTAGTCGTCCTTAAGGTAAAGCGGATTGCGCATAATGAAAAAAAAAAAAAAAAAAAAAAAAAAATTGGGTCATAACGCGAAGTGACGCCATTAGTATTTCTTTGCTTTTCGCCATACTTGTCTATGGTTAACAGCTCTATTAATTAGGCTCTTATTTAACGAAATAATAATGATAAATTGCTTTTCGTAACACTGTGTATTGCTGACTTTCGTTGTGTGTGTAAAGAAGTGCATGATTATTTATAAGAAAATGAGTGATTTCGTGCGTAATCATAACTCAGTAACTGGCGGAAGTTGGAGTAGATAAAGTAAATTTTAACTCTGATATCATTTAGTTTCGTTAAATTTAGTTGGTTTGCGTCTGAAGCTGTATGGCGAACTTTCTTCTTTTGAAAGAAATATATAATATATACCCATTTCGAATCTTGTGCACACAAAGTTAATGTTTTTTTTTATAAAAATATACCAGATTACAGTTTCCAAATAAGCAGTGGCGGACTGGCCGACTCGGCTACCCGACAATCGCCGGATGGACCAGCATGGTAAAAAGTAGTCAGGCGAGTCAGCATGATATAGAAGACGAAAGTGGCTAGTTCTACGATTTTTTTTTTTTTTTTTTTTTTTTTTTTTTTATTTCACAATTATTAATACTCTTTCCCGTTTGGACGTCTTGTAATGCTAGGGTGCGTAAAATGTTTCCATGGATACTTTTTTAAAAGTCAAAAGAGGGAATGCTGCCAGTTCACTTATTATCCTTCCCTGTATTTTGCACAGAAACTTTTTTTTTTTTTTTTTAATTTTAGAATTTAAAGATAGAACAAGATGATAACCTTTCTATAATTGATACATTTGTATTAATATTGTACTTGAACAGTTTTTTGGCCACCTGAAAACTGAAACTCTATGGATTTCTCCATTTTTGGGTGCGTGCTTCGGCATTCGTATCCCGGGGAGTGCATTAAACATAGTGGTTCTCGCCACGTACCAAGCCGTGGTTTCTGTAATTAGTAGCTGACCACCTGGATTAGGATCTAAATAGAAACTAAAGTCAAACTTAACACTTCTTATTGCTATAAAGCATACTAAATTTGACTATAACTAAGTTGTTCTAGAGGAAACCATATGAAAACTGAAATTTGAAGCACTTCATAGCGCAAAAACTAATACTGTACCGATTCTAAACTGGAGAAACTTCGCAAGAGTTCAATAAACCCTGTTCCCTTCAATCTAAAATTTATTCTGGAATCCTCGACTTCCTTTCTGGGATTGTGTACGCAAATTCCTCCCAGTCTTGAAGTTTTTTTAATGCATATTTTCTCTGAAATTGTCCACACTGCTTGTTCTAGCATTCTAATTTGTCTTTGCGCTTTGAAGCTTTAAAGTTCATTTTTCTGGATTTTCCTCGCTAATAACTGGAAAAGGACGCCGCTTTCGACGCTTGTGCACAAGAACTATTTTGTTGATTCTGAAAAGACGACTGGACAAGCGCTGTATAAACAATGAAAGAATGAACTTGACAAGTTTGAACTTTCACCATCACAAATCATAGGCTGTTCTTTTGATGGTGCTACAAATATGAGCGGGCCAACACAATGGTTTGCAAGCTCATCTGAAGAAAGGT
Source organism: Lepisma saccharinum (assembly GCA_022664845.1). Lineage (NCBI taxonomy): Eukaryota > Metazoa > Arthropoda > Insecta > Zygentoma > Lepismatidae > Lepisma > Lepisma saccharinum. Next base: position 2,444 of record JAGDQP010056150.1, read on the forward strand.
AATCCAGATTTGCAACATGTACATTGCGTGGCACTGTTTTAAACTTACTCATGACTGATTCAACAGGGTGTTGCATAATTGCGAAAGACTTCCTTGGATTGCTTCAAAGTACGGCCAATTTTAATTTGTGAATCACATAAAAGAATAGAAGTGTAGACAAAAGTACAGAGAAGATGTACAAGTGGAGAACAACTCCTTCGGCGAATCCAAAAAATTAACACAACTAGATGTTGGAGTAAGGATCGAGCTTTGAATAGCGTATTTGACGACTTTTCCACACCTATGCAAGACCGTAAGAAGTTTTTTGATCTGCTTCGATGTCTAATCAATATTGCTGATTTCGGGGATTTTAAAGCAGAAGTTACTTTCAAGGCAAAGTGTTTACTTGAGAATTGGTGTAAATTTCAGAATATACTTTTTGCATTAATTTTCACTCAGCAGTGTAGTTTGACAACACCCACTTCGGAATACTTGCAAAAGAGAGCGTTCGATTATTTTACAGCAACTCAAAAAATGCAAACTTTGGCACTGAAAATGCTGAAAAAAGAAATGAATTAAGTTTCATATTGATTAAAACAACTGAATTTGTGGAACACACACACAAAAAAAACCTCACGAAAGTAAATTACAGTGTTGAAATCGAAAGTTTTCTCCCAGCTAAGAAAATACCCAAATGAACCCTACAATTTGGTGAAATATCCAGCGACGAAGGAAGAAGTTCGCCATCAAAATGGTTTGAAGTAAATGTTTTCAATCAATGCGATCATTCACACCGCAATTCAGGAAATGAATTCCCGTTTTGTTTCGAATGAAGAAGCCCTTATGAAAGACATTATTTGGCAACATCCATCACGTTGTAACGAAATCACTTTGTTGCAAGAGTTACCTGAAGGTGCTATTGGTATTCTAGCTTATTATTCCAAAGTGAAGGAAGAAGATATTCGAAAAGAACTGCTTGAGATTTTCCCGACATTATGGCGACTACAATAAGTCATTACTTAGGTCTAAAGATATCGATACCACCAAAGAATCAAGCCAGGGAAGATCTAGAGGAGAGGATATAGAAGATGAAGAAATCGAAGATGACACAGATTATAAAGAACTGCTATGTAAAGTTGGAAGAAAGTGCAAAAGATGCCTGTCGTGCGCGTTAGAATTACTTTGTGAACTAAATCTCTACGGTCCAATGTATCCATCTTTGTAGATTATAAAAAAAATCTAATACGATCTTCCCTTGGACAAGACTTGTTAGAGGACTTCGTTCTCTTTTACGTTGAAAGGTAATTTATCTTCGATTTATGACAAAATTATTGAAGAAACTGCATCTACTTCATAGGAGTTAGGACGTTATTTAAATTACTATCTACCAGCAAAGAAAACAATAAAAATGATAGTAACTTAATCAAACTACAAATTACTTTTGTGTTGTATGATATAGATTTTTTTACATCTTGCTCTCCTGTCTAAGGCACACGTTAATGTTCCTATTTTTTTGGAATTATTGTAGTTATAGTCAAATTTATTCAAAAATATATATTATGGAAATTGTAATCTACGTAAATTATGGTGTTATATTAAAAGAGAGATAGAGCTAAAAATAAAACAGGGGAAATATGCTACTAAACAATATGATTTGTATTGCATACTATATTTTGCAAGCAATCACAATTTTCTTTCAAACTAAGGTACCCTAAGAAGTTCATAGTCATCTTATCGCTTCTGTAGTTAATGTTAATAAAGCGTATGTGCAAGCTGTTATGACTACATAGAAAACAAGTTTTAAGGGTAATAATGGGTTTAGTTTATCACCAAATCGTAGAAGCCCATTGTAATAGAAATGTGTAAAGACGCAAAAAGCACAGCAATGTCGATGAGGTGTGAATATTGATGTACTCATCTTGCAAGTATACTGATAGATTTCTGTAATCGAAATATTAGTTTAAGTTCCCTTTCAATCCTAAACTTGTCTTAGCTATGAAGAAACTACAGCATATGCATTCTCTCAGAAAAGGTGAAAATAAACTTACGGTTTTACTGAAAGTAAGATTGCAGGTTTATTGAAGAAACCGAAAAGTGAGAGATCAGTCGACAAAAAAAAAGTTTCAACAAGATCAATCAAGATAAGCAAACTTAGTAAAAAAATTTAATACGAAGAGATTTATCTTGCTACAGAACCTTGTTGTTAACATATGTTCAGAAGCACAAAATACTTCTTAGCTGACTTTCGAACAACACTTCCTTGCTGCTACCATACCATAGACCTCATAATAGATAGACTTATCACGCTTCCCCATTTCTGGCTGCGTTAAAACTAAAGGGGTTTTGTTCAGAGCACGTGATTTCGAATCCATCCGCTAGGTAGCTCTGGTAGTTTTAACGCAGCTAGAAATGGGAAAGCGTGATAAGTCTATCTATTATGAGGTCTATGCTGCTATTCAAAGTTCAAACTACTACCTTAAATTTTGATGGTGGGCCAACTCTGTAGGTAAGCAAAGTTTGCCAGTCCGCCCCTGCAAATAAGCCAGTGTTCGTGAAATTCTGATGATAGCAAATGCAGTCAAAGATTCCTAAGTAATAAGGAATATACTCAGCTTGGAGACGAACTATTTTGCAGATTTTTAAATGTGTATTTTATTCTTGAGAAAAATATGTGCGTATATCAAGCACTTCCTGCAATTGTTAGTTTTCGCAGTCGAATTATAATAAACAAAATGTCAGTTTCCCGTCTGATACTGTCGCGGATCAATTTTAAAAACCAAAAACTCGTTTTCTATAACTGTACGGCTTTTCGTTAGTTTATTTTCCTCGGTTTCTACTTATTGAATGTTTAAAAGCAACAAAACTAATAATAATAACAATGAAAAAGACACCGAAAAATTGCTTGCTGCAGGGATCGGGACTTGAATCCGAATCTCGCGATTTGCCGACTAAGTGCTCTAGTGTTTCAGCATCTACCACGAATAATCCCAGTGCATGTAGAGCAATCCACTGGCGTCAGCTTATCTATATCTGTTGCTGTTAAACGTCAAGGAATTCCACTAAGTGAGGAGATTTTAATTGAAAAATCTTTCTGCAAATTGTGCTGTATGGAGGAGCTAGGTGTTAAATGTACATTTTTTCTGTACATGCCATGAAGCACAGGATGTTCGGAAAATAATGGTCGATGTGAAGACTAAAAATGAATAGAAATATAGCTCAGCTAACTACATTCGAAGTAGGAACATCTGCCAGCGCTTGACAAGTGCTTCATAGCAATTAAAAAAATAAATAAAAAAAAATCCGAGTTTCCTAGACACAAGAAAGTACAGGACTGCATTTCTCTTCACGCTGTCCGGTACGGTACATGAAAAGGTGGAAATCTGTTGGTGCCAAAACATTACAGTAAGGTAGTGTTTTGTAGCTCAGTTCGTGTGGTTTCTGTTTGACGTGTGTGATTGGACATTATCATGGAGGAGGATAGATCCCTCACCGTAAGTTAAAGATGACTGTTTTGTACACATCGTTTGGTGCACTCCTTCAGTGCCTTTTCACAATATGAGATCAAGGCAATGCTTTCACTGGCATCAGAAATCTGTTTGTAGTGTATAACACTTTGAAACCCGACTCCCGTGTCCTAGTGGTTAACGTCACGGACTTCGAATGCAAGCAGATTCGGGTCCTGTTGGCGGCCATCCTGACGTAAGTTTTCCGAAGATTTCCTTGTGGTATGGTGTCTCCAATAATGGCGTGGCTGTCCTACGTTCCTCATTTCTATTTTCGGAAGGGTCTTCGCCGAGGGATGTGGTTCCTTTATCTTGTCGTGGAACATAGTTAACAATCAAGCCCATACAGGAAAAAGAAAATGACACCGAGAAGAGTCCACCATAGTCAGCTTTGGTTTAGAATCCTTTTTCCAGAGGTTAACTGGTCTTCCACCAGGAGCCCAACCTAGGTAGCGGATACGGTAATGTCGACCAGATATGGTGGGTACCGGAAATATTGCGGGGTGAACCAAAACCAGTACTGCTGCCTTGCAGTTAATAGCGGGATCTACAAAGGCAAGGGGAAGATAACTCCGAACAAAAATACCATGGTGAAGGGAAGCAGCTTCACCATTACCACCCTGAGGATGAAGATGAAAGACATCGGCAAGGGTCAGAGATGGAGAGAGGACGACATCTTGAATCTACCTTTACTGCGAGGTTGTAGAGCTGACAACTCTACGCCGCTAAATCATGTCAAGAAATAGTAACAGATGATCCATGGATTTTCCTGTTGTAAAATATTCCTGAGGTAGACTAGTCGCTCATTCGGATTTCCGGGCGGGACTGTTTCAGGGAACCTTAAAATTGGAACGTGGAACGTACCAAACGGGTGCTCTTCAGGTGGTGGTACGAGAGACCGAGAAGTACGAGCTGGGCATATTACCGATACAAGAAGTCAGGTGGGAGGGTCATGAAAGTATCCGACAGGGCAAGTACACTTTCTATACGGGGGAACACAGTCTCACGATTTTGGAACAGGATTCCTCATTAAGAACAGTATCCTTCAGGCGGTTCAGAATATAAAGTTCGTAAACGAAAGACTATCGTACGTTACGATACGTACTCGATGGGGGAACACGGTTTTAATAAATGTCTATGCTCCGACCGAGGTGGCTAATGATAACGACAAAGATATATTCTACGATGAACTAGAAAGGCTGTTTGACTGATTACCGAAGTTTAATTCGAAAATTGTGTTGGGTGACTTCAACGCTAAGGTAGGTTGGGAGGAAAACTATAGACCTACTGCAGGCAAATCCAGCCTTCACGAAATCAGCAACAACAATGCACAGAGACTGATAACCTTCGCGATTTCGAAAAACCTACTAGTGAAGGGCTACTTTGAACACAAAGATATACACAAGTACACATGGATATCTCCGAATGGCAAAACTCTCAACCAGATCGATCACATATTAGTAGATAGACGAAGACACACCAATATAATGGACTTTAGGTCTTACAGAGGAGCGGAAGGTGATACTGACCATCAGTTGGTGATCACAAAAGTGAGGGAGAAGTTATGCATCGCGAACAGAGAAGGCGAAGGATCAAAACAACCGAAATTCGAAGTTAAACGATTAGATAATCCGAGCGTAGGTGCAGATTACCAACTCGAAATCTTAACCGACTGTAGTAGTAATAAAGATTATATTAATAATAAAATTGATGTAAATAAGCTGTAGGAGTCAATTAGTGATACAGTGAAGGGCGCTGCTAAGGAACGTTTATGTGAGAAGAAACAGCAGAAAAACAAGCCTTGGTTTGATGAAGAATTCCTTAAATTTCATTAGGATCGTTACTAAAATTGGGATCTTGTTTTAACTTCAAATGAACTTCAAGCCCCGCGACCTACCAACACCTTGTAGTGGTGGGCGCCTAATAAACATTGGCTTTTTCGGGATCGTTTTATTGCTTGAAATTAGAATTTCAAACTCCGGCGCTTCCGCCATCTTGTAGTCCTCGTTTCGTCGGCTTAAAATGTGTCTGTTTGTCTGTGATCGGCTGCAGAGCTGAACAGTGTAAGGGCGAAGCCAGCGGTACCTGTGCCGATCCAGGCCGGCTAACTGACTACTGTCGAAATAGAGTCACATTACTGGTTTGCTTACTTAATATGTATGGCATTGGTCTTATTAATTAAATAAAACATTTTGATTTCGTATACTCGTATAAAGTTGCCAAATTCAGTTTTATTATTAATTTATATTTCGTTATACAAACTTCTACCTAAATTTATTAAATTTTACTGAAAATTACGTCGAAATAATTTTGAGTGACTTCTGGCAATTATGTGACCCTTTAGAAAGTACAGATTGACGTGGCACTTACTTGCAAACTGATGATCGTTCCATCGTCTCAAACGAGGCACGCGTATTCGAATCTCGGTTGTCGTACATTTTTTCCACTCTCCACACTTGGTGCTTCCGCTCTCAGTCTCAAAATCCGAATCCTGTTTTCTCCTCCTCTCAATCCACTCGTCACCTCTCTTTACATCATTTCCAAATTCCGCGAACGTTGCTTTCTTACCTTCCTGGTTTGGTTCATTCTCCTGGCTCTTTCCATAAGCGTGAATCAATCCAGGAAGTTCAGCTATTGTTTGCTTCGGTCATCAGCTTGCATGTACGTAAGAGGGAAACACACTTGCCAGGTCTTTGTCAACGAATTCTGAAATTCTTTACATGATTTTGTATTGACTGTGTGGTGCATATAACCTTAACGACAGGAATGATGATTTTAATATTGCGACACCTGATATAACGAATAAATACATATACTCTTAAAATTGATATCAGAGTTCCACTTCACAAGTACTACACAAATTGCTTGAAATAATTAATAGTAACAGAAAATAAATATACTTAATCACGAAAATTACATTAAGGTACCAGTAGTTACATGATATTTACATAATATGAACACACACACACTTCTGACAGTGTTGAAGTTATTTGATACAGTTTTAAGTCGATATCAAAATGAAGATATTCGTCTACTGTGTAATAATTGTTTCTGCAGTACGCTCCGCACTAAATCAATGAACAGAGTCAACGAGTTGGATTTTTTTATATGGATTGGAAGTTTATTTGTACAGTTTAATTTCCTTGTTTATTGTTCATTTGGAGAACAAAGCAGATTTATGCGGAATGACAGTTTCTCTCGACCCCTTGTAACATGATCCTGAACATTCATCTGCCTTTTAAATCTCGGAAGATTTTTCCAAGTGATTTTTAATATTTCAAGAATATACAAACAAGGGACGGTCATTACTTTTAAACTTTTGCAACTGTATCTAACAGGCTTCTTACCAATTATTCGAATTACTTTCTTTTGGAATTTAAAATGTTTGAAATACCAGTCGACGAACCCCAGAAGGCTCTGCCATATACTACACGAGAGCGAAATATGGCATTATAGTGTGATATAATGATTTTCGTTTCCAGAATGGAGACTAGATATCTGATTACGTATATATAGAGGAAGAAAGTTTATTGCACAGAGTATTAATGTGATAGTCCCATCTCATGTTGTTGTCTATAATTAATCCAAGAAATTTGGCAGAATTTGAGCATTCAGTAATAGAGTTATTAAGTACCAAATTAGGAGGAGACAGGGGATTGGTTCTTGAGTGTTTGAATTGTAAACACTTAGCATTCCCTGTATTTAAGAGAAGTTTATTATCAAAGAACCATTCTTCGAGCTGTTTTGCTGTAACGTCCACTTTGTTTTGAAGTGATGTTCGTGTCGTCAGCATTATAAAATCGTTTTCCCTTCGGTGATTCTTTTGGGGAGATCGTTTACGTAAAGCAGAAAAAGAACTGGGTCCAAAACGGATCCTTGTGGGACTTCTATACTAATGGGAGTCGGTTTAGAGGTAGTTTTTTTGAATGTGTTCTCTTTGGATGTCTTTGAACGTGATTTCAATCGCTTGTGTTCCATTCGACAGATACGACAGAAAAATGTACTACCCCTCTTATTCCATATCGATGGAGTTACTCTATTAGTTTACCATGGTCAACGCAATCAAACGCTTTGCTCAAGTCGCATAATATCGCAAGCGGATATTCCTTATTTTCTACTGATCGATTTATTTCATCGAGGAGAAGGAGAGTGGAGAAGGAAGGATGTAGTTCACCTCTCGTTCTCCACTATAAGTGTTTCAGTTCAGTGTAATCGCGATTCAACAGTTTTCGTAACCTTGTGATATAAGTGTATTTGTATATTGTCGCTAATCAGTTATATCGACTTCACGTGTACTCAGTCTTACATAACTTAGATCATTCAACATGGCCAACTTACCTCAATTTTACCGTAAGGCGACCCTCAAAATTGATACTCACTCCGTACCACATCGTCCGGCCGCTGTAGAAGTGCATTACAACATTGAAAAAACTTATGGCCTGGAAGACAATGAAGTACTACAAATTGAAATCAACACCTATTATCATGCCATTTATTTAGAAGTGTTAAATGACGCGCTTGCCGACCGCATGTTACACGACGTAGGTCCGGAAGTAACTTTTACGTTTAACCAGCATGACTATAAGTTAGCAGTGTCTAAAGTGGTAGAAGACATCTCTATAGTGACTGTGGCATATTTACCGTTACATTTTCCTAATAATGTCCTTCAAGATTACTTCAGCAAATATGGACAGGTAGTCAAAATCGAAGTCAGTAAACATGCTAGTAAATGTCGATATTTGCATGCTTCTGATGGGCGACGTTTGGTTCATATTCGTCGAAATCCCGCACCTCTACCCATCTATGCTACCATAGGAAGTTACAAATTTCAAATTTTCTCCAATGAAGGTCTACTCCAGTGCACCACATGCGGTAGTACTGACCATAAAGTCTGCACGGCACCACCCAATACGAGTGTACTACCCCGGGCTCCGGTCAATTTGAACAACAATGATAAGGCCATGCCGAGTTTCACAACTTTACATTATCCACCCCTAACTACGTCCACAGCAGGAGCTAGTTTGAGCCCC
>JAGDQP010056151.1:0-10343 GCA_022664845.1 Lepisma saccharinum
TTCTCAATATTTTGTAATGTTTTTCTAAACTACTTGTTATGATACACCTTTATGCCAAATTTCGTATTTCAAGCTCAAACGGTGTGGAAAATGGGTTTTTCGTCATCTATTTTGGATCCAAGATGGCGGCTTTCAATGCATAATGTAACATTTTCGTAACCTACAATTGATAATGTACCTGTATACCAAATTTCATTTCAATAGCCCCAGTAGTTTAAGCTCTCTAATCTATACAACAATGGGTTTGGCGGAAATTTTGAATCCAAGATGGTGAGTTTTAGAAAATTTTAAATTATTTTCCTAACCTGGTAGCAATAGTGTACCCCCATACCAAATTTCATTTCTGTAGCCCCAGCCGTTTAGCCTCCCTATTATATACAACAATGGGTTTGGCGGCCATTTTGGATCCAAGATGGCGGATTGTTCAAAATGTCGGATTTTTTCCTTTACCTACTCATGGTCCTACACCTTCATACCAAATTTGGTGTTTCTAGCTCCAGTAGTTTGGCCTGTGAATTTTGATGATCAGTCAGTGAATCAGTGAGTGAGTCAGTGACCATAGGGCTATATAGTATATGGACATCCATTACATCGAACGGGATTAGTGGATAAAACTGCAGGGTTTCTTCCATACGAGCGTCTTTGTATAAAGAACTTTGTTAATGTATATATAGAATCGTTTTTATACTTCTGCTGACAAACACTGAAATTTCATTTTTAAAAAAAATGGTTATTTGGAAAAAAGGTCATCGTCTAATTTAACTTATATTCTCTTTTTCAATAATTCATTTTGCTTCAGGGCATTTTGTGTTTATTGTCTGTTTAATATTTGTATACTTGAAGCCACACATTTCAGTAATGCATATTCATTTCAGCTTATTATTTCTATAGGGTTTTTGGCTGCCCATCCTCAGTATGGGTCCACTCCCAAGGTGATCCTAGGAGTGACTATAGGTTTTATCCTTGGCAAAATGTCATATCTCCGTATATGTGGTGAAAAAATACGAAGAAAGAGAGAGCAGTTACGATATCAAGAGGAGTAAGTGACTTATTTTCTTATAACCTCTATCTGTTTACCACAAAATGATGTATTATCTGGATAATTATTATTATTATTTATCGTCTTCGATTCATCTGGTAAGTTCAGGATACAGCTGATATACACCTTCCTAAATTGTTACGTTAGCGAAGAATAAGGAAACTAATCATCTACAGATGCTTATCAGAATAATGGAAACACCTGAACGAAAGTGCAACTTACCAGATTACTATGGTGTCGGGCCACCTTTTGCCTTCAGACCAGCCTTGATGCGACGTGGGATGGAGGCATAGAGGTCGTGAATGGTAGCAAGTGGAATATTACACCATTCCTCGTGCAGGGCATCGGCCAGTTCTGTGAGAGAGGATGGAGGTGGAAATCGTCGCCGGAGTCGTGTTTCCAAGATGGACCACAGATGTTCAATTATGTTGAGATCTGGGGATTGGACGGGCCAGGAGAGGTGTTGAACTTCATCCCAATGTTCCTCAAACCACGCTGCAACAACTCCAGCTGTGTGAATGGGTGCATTATCATCCTGGAATATGGCGTCATTGTCCGGGAACAACATCCGGACCATAGGATGCAAGTGGTCTCCTAAAATTGCGACATAATCGTTGGCAGTGATGCGTCCGCGAAGTGTGACCACAGGACCCAATGAAAACCATGATATTGCGGCCCACAGCATCACCGTGCCGCCGCCATGTTTCACAGTTGGGCGGAGACACTGCAGATCATACGCTTCTTTGGGCGTTCTCCACACATAAACACGGCCCGTGGTTTGGAATAGGGTGAATGGTGACTCAACCGACCATACCACACGTTTCCAGTCGTCAACGGTCCAAGTTGCATGGTTGCTAAAGCGTTCTGGTCCCTGATGAGAGGTTTGGCCCGTGCAACACGACCCCGTAAGTTCATGTCATGTAATTCGCGGCGGACTGTGATTGTCGAAACAGGTTGGGGGAGGTGCTGATTGAGTTCCTCCGTCACTTGCGCCGCAGTGGCACGACGGTTCCGCGTGACAATGCGCTTTAATACCCGGCGTGCCCTGTCACTGATGCTTTTCTTCCGCCCACTGTTCCGCTTCCCCGATGTGGTTTTCCCGTGTGTTGTGTAGGCCGTCATCACCTTCGACACTGTCCCTGGCGACACACCTAACACACTAGCCACTGCCGTCACACTCACTCCACATAACCGCGCACCAACAATTTGCCCTCTTTGAAACTCTGAGAGGTCTGCCATTTTACACTACCTCCGTCTGCTGCAGCCACTGCACACTCCTGTTCCACGACGCCTGACGTAGTATGGAGACCGACCTAACACACCACCACCAGCAGTCCGGCGCTGCGGTCGCCACGACACCACTGCCAACCCATACATCTGACGTGTTGCCAACTACAGGTGTTTCCATTATTCTGATAAGCATCTGTATATGGCATGCGTATATTACGGGTCGTAGAAGCGCTGCATCACAGACAGACATTAGGTTCAAAACTTTTGTGTTCTTTCAGTTGCATTAGGCAACGGAAGGATAATTGATTAAGACCAGTTTACATTCTTCAGTTTACTAAGTTAGTAAATGAAATACAAAAATCCTGAAAAGGTGAAACCTCATAAAGTTCCTTAAGAATTATAACGAATTAATACGTCCTATATTTACTCCAGAAACACCCTACTAGTACCAGCTTATGCCATAAGTAATGTCGTATTTTTGCTTAGTGATGAAAAGAACGACAACTTACCTGGAACACTACCATAATCTCCATCGGACTCTAGAACACACTGTCACCTGTCAATCAGTTGTAATTTTTGTGCCAGACAAGTTGTTGGTATAAAATGGGGGTACAAGATGAAACGTTCAGCACTTGTACACTGCTATGTAAAGAGCATGAAAATACGTGACAGACATTCCAAAAATGTAACTATCCAAGATGGTGGCCATTGAAAATGGCGGTCGACGCTACTTATTAAAATGCAACATATATATCGGCTCTGAGTTATCCGATTTCGATCATTCTTTTTTTAATGAAAGATCATTTCTTTGGCTACAACTCTATATATGAGCAGTATTTTCATAAATCTAGTAGCTTTTCAGTTAAATTTAAAAAAAATGTTTCATTTTATCCTAAAATATTTTCTTATTTAATATTTTACTTTGAAGTTACTGGTTTTAGAGAAAACTATGTTCTTTCATAAGGTGAAAACATTGTGCGAAGAAGGACATGTATAGGTATATCAAAAACGCATTTTCGGCAAAGAGCTGGTAAATATTTAATTTCAATGTTACGAAGAAGTTTTTGAAATAATATTTATGGCTATGATACCAGTATAAAGAGCATAGAATCAGGTTTTAAAACTCAACTAACTTGATAAAATTCAAAGTTTGAATAATATTGAAAATTGTGCATGCATGTTATGTTCCCTTCTTCCGGCAACCAAAATTTTCATGGTTATTTGGTTGAAGAAAGAAAGCACAAACAATTCTAAGCACAGTGTTTAATAAAAACTAACACTGAAAATGACAATAACAATAGCTTTTTTAAATTGCCTCAACAAATATTTCTTCTAATATCTTCGTTCTTGAAATTGAATAATAATAATAAAAAAAACAATCTGCAAGAACTAGTATGTCGCACCTAAAAAGACCAAGGGTTTGGGAACCCATTACACAGCCTCAGCGGCTGGAGGTAGAAAAATGAAATTTAGTCTGACGGTACATCACCACTAGTAGATTAAGAAAATATTACAAAATGTTTAAAAGGTCGATGTCTTGGATCCAAAATATATTTTTCACAGAATACACAGCCTAAACGGCTGGAAATAGAAAAACGAAATTTGGTATGACGATACATCATCATCAATAAGTTACAAAAATATTACAAAAGGTCTCCAAAGAGTCCATCTTTGATTCACAATGGCGGACCCCAAGAATTCATTATCAACACCGTTTGAGCTATAGATACGAAATTTCGCATAAAGGTGTATTACCAAGAGAAATTTAGGAAAATAATACAACCTCTTGAAAAAGTCACCATGTTGGATTCAAAATGGCCGTTAAAATAATTTTCAATACAGTTTGAGCGAGAGTTACGAAATTTGACATATTATCAAGAATAGTTTAGGTAAATATTACATTTTGGAAAAAAAATAGTTATTTTGGATTTAAAATGGCCGCCAAAACCAAATTTTCAGCACTGTTATATCTATGGCACTAATTTCTTCCATTCACTTTCAATCGAAAAGAACGTCTTTTTCCCGGTAACGGGCTAATTCACTTGTTTTAATGTGTGATCTTACTAGACCGAAGTTTTTGTCGGACTGTGTAAATGATTGGCCTCTGACGGAAAACATGTGAAGAAGTTTTACATCAAACACACTGCTGAACCATGAACAAAACGTGATCATTGTCGGGTTGAGGTTTTGTCCGCCAGCAGGGCCCGAAAGCAAGACGACAGTTTTCACTTACGGAAACTGTTCTACATATTTCTTTCTACCAAGCTAACGAATAGAGATATTTAGTAGAAATTTCCAAGACACGTAGGAAAGAACATGACGGATCGTTTAAAGTGATTGCCGGAAAAATGGTACATAGGTCTATGTTCCCATCGTCCGGCAATATCCTCAATAGTTTGTAACTCAGACTTTAATTTACAGAAAAATTCAACTACATCCTACAACTATAACTCGAGATGTGGACAATTATTTGAAAATTTCTGCAGTACGAGGTAACATTGCTGAGGCAGTAATGCGTATATGAGCTACATGATGTTTTGGGATAAAATGGGGAACAAATGAAACTTTCAGCACTTGTTTACACTTGCCTATAAAGAGAACGAATATGGATGATAGACGTCACAAAACAGCAGATATTCAAAAGCTAGGCCATTCAAATTGGTGGTCATTTTTTAGTTTTTTAATGCTACATATCTCTTCACAGCATTAAAACATTACAATGGTTCCTTTTTTAAATGAAAGACAATTTCTTCTACTTCAATTTTAAGTATGAGTAATTTTATTTAATATTTACCTATGTACGATGGTCGTTCCATATTGATTTACACTTTTTTTCTTCTTTCAGGGTCCACCATTGAACTCGTCCTGATAGTTGGAAGGAAGTAGTACTTAGGTCTGCATTCAAGTGGAAGAACAATACAGAGACGTGTAATCCCTGTACACTGCAGCACATTTCACCATCAGCTGTAAGTACGTGAGCGGACAACATGGAAGGTGATCAGCAAGGACAGCGCTGAACAATGTGGTTTCTGTGCAAAGAGGGTGTACAGACTGCGGAAATTCAAAGGCTATTGATGGCACTGTGTGGAGAGTGCGCACCCTATACAACTGGGTGGACGGCTGGAGAAGTGGCTGCACATCAACGGCGAAGGGAACCAGTTCTGGAAGGAAAGTGACTGTGACAACACCAGTGAACAGTTCAAGAGTGGAGCGGCTTTTTCAGGACAAGAGGTGCATCACGTTCACGGAACTGGAGGAGGCCACAGGGCATGCTAGAAGCACTCTATACCACATAGTGCACGAACACCTTAAGATGGGTACGGTGGGTTCACAAATCCCTGAATGCCGCACAAAGACAACAGGCAAGGACGTGAGCAGTGATCTTCTGCAACGCTACAGCCAGGATCCAGAAGGCTTCATGTCCAAACTCGTTACTGGCGACGAGACTTGGGTGCACTACCACGAGCCAGATTCCAAAGCCCCATCAATAAAGTGGAAGCATCAAGGCAACTCCACGCCAAAGAAGTTCCGTACACAGCCCTCCCTAGGCAAACGCATGGCAACAGTCTTCTGGGACAAGGATGAAATCATACTTATTGACTGGCTGAAACCCGGTACCACCATTAACAGCGAGTCATACGTGACAACGCTTCGGCGTTTGCTCCGTGCAATTCATAGGAAACGACCAGAAAAATGGGCGAAAGGTGTGCTCCTGCAACACGACAACGCTCGTCCCCACACGAGTCGGGAAACCACGACTGCAATTAATGAGCTGGGTTTCCAGGTGCTGCCACACCCACCTTATTCTCCTGACTTCGCCCCTTCTGATTAGCACCTCTTCGGGGCATTGAAGAAAACGCTGCGTGGAGACCATTTCGCCGACTTCTATTAACTGCAAGATGTTGTCCGGACGTGGGTGCGACAGACTCCGAAACAGTGGTTCGCAGAGGGCATAGAGAAGTTGCCACATCGGTGGCGCAACTGTGTAGTTCTTAATGGAGACTATGTTGAGAAAGTGGATGTATCTACCGAGGCATAAAGGTTCTCATAAGTGTAAAAAGAATAAAGCGTAAATCAATATGGAACGCCCCTCGTAGATTCATTAGTTTTAGCTTTTCAAGTGATTATTTTTTAAAAAAATAACAATATGTTTATTCATAATTATTTTCTTATTTAAGGTATTATTAGGAAACAATAGTTTTAGATAAATATATCCTTTTAAAAAAGATACTGCTGGGCTTCGGTGTGTGGGCTGGGCTTTAAAAAAGAAAGATACTGTTTGGATGGGTCAATGGTATCATTCCCCTCTGATGCAAGGCGATGCCGATTCGATCCCTGCTCATTTCATATACGTTTGTGGTAGACAAATACCGTGTGCGTGGGTTTTTCGTGGGTCTCCCGTTTCCTCCCAGATTCTTTATTCCGCCAAGTATATATTGCAAGCAACGCCTTTTAAATTTGAATTTAATTATAAGACCTTAAGGTAACTTAGGCTCAGGCCGAATGGATGATGAGATTAATTGGTAGAATAAAGAAACTAGGAAGAACGGGATAAATCCAAGAAGCCCACGCACACGATGATTGTACATCACAAACCCTTATTGCATGAGCAGGGATCGAACCGACATCGCCTAGCATCAGAGGTGAATGATATACTAGTGACCCATCCAAGCAGCATCTTTTATTTAAAAGCATATATTTATTTCAAAATATCGTTTTCTAATAAAAACTTAATTAAGAAAACAATAGTGAGTAAACAATTTCTGCTATTTAAAAAAAATACTTAAAAATCTAAAAGCAATTAATCTGCTTAGCCCAATATTAAATAAAATAATTTAGGTTAAAATTCATATTTTAAATTTAACAAAAATCAATTGGATTTATGAAAATATTGCTCCTAATTAAAATTAAAGTCAAAGAAATGATCTTTCATATGAAAATAGAACCATCGAAATTTAGTTATGCAGTGCCTAGATATGTATATTTCTGGCAATGCAAAAATTTTCAAATATTTGTCCATATCTCGGGTTATAGTTGTCGGATTTAGTTGATCTTTCCTTTAAATTAAAGCCTGAGCTACAAACTACATTTTATATACGAACATAGTTTTCTCTAAAACCAGTCGTTAGTAGATTATAGACACAATGTTTACACATTTACACAAAGTTTACATTCTAGTGATTTTTACATAATGTTTACATTCTGGGGATTTTTCGTGATGTCTCCTCATAGCTGGCAACAATGCGTGTTTATGGCTTCAAATTTATTCAGAAAACACTGATTTTTTACGTTCTAGTGATTTTTTAATTAGCAATACTGCAATTACGTTCTAGTGATGTTCCTCTTTATTAGCAATACTGAGTGCTTACGACTTGAAATTTGTCAAGAATTTCGGTAAGTTATAATTTTCACTGAACACTACAGCTGTCCCATACATAGAAATATTAAAATTACGTGCTACATACTTTTATTACTTGAGAGAGTAAACAATCATAATGAAAATACTATATAGTTGTTATGATTAAATACCTTATGAGCATTGTATACTAACACACTGAAAGGTATTTGTCTTCATTTATATCACTAAGGATTTTAGAGTAGTAAGAATTCGCTAGGTATTTACGACGTTATGAGTCATAAATCCCTGAAACTTAACAAAAAAGTAAATAATATTGACCCGTAACCAGATTTGAACTCGCATGTCCCTCTGACTAGTGTTAGAAAATATAAGACACCACTGCTTGGCTCTCAATGTGTATGTATATATGTTCCTTCAAAGTTGGGAATCATGTAGCTTTTTCATTTATGTATTACGATTGTTTTGTATAAATGATAAGAAAGTTCATTACCTGTTGATTATTTTAAGCAACGAGGAAGAACAGAAAGAAAAGAAGTTTCTTCACATTTTTTTAACTGTTGTATTGTGCGCTGTCGTGAGCTGAACGCGAGGCTGAACTTTGTATAAGACAATGAGAAGAACAGAGATGGAAAAAACGCAACTTCATTCTCGTATGTTTTCGTCTGCACTGGCGTCACCTTGTCTGGCGATATCCAGTTTCTATAAAAAATGGGACGAAGAAAATAAAGCAGAGACATTTTTAATTTTTAGATTCTCGCTTTAGTTTCCGTAACGCCCGCCAGGCAGCGAGATGAGTTATGAGAATTAGACTATTGGGGGTGGGTGCGTGAATAGTGTTTTGGTAGCAGCAATGTAGCTAACCCACATGCGCGTAGGGCGTATTACGAAGAGAGACAGAAGTTCTGTGCACGGAACCTACAATTATAGTGCAATTACCGAAAAAGGAGAAGGAAAATAATTAAGGGGCTTGAGAACACGATTCAGCAAGCGAAAGTTAGCAATTAATTTTTTTGCCTTTTAAAGGACTGGCTACAGATTAAGATGTTATGATATACATACATACGTACATACATGCATACAAATATGTCAATTCAGATAGATGCTACAGGGACAATTAAAAACTCCATAGATGATGTACGGCATGTAGTGTGAATATTAGATAAATGTATCAGAGTTCTTGCTTGAAGGAGTTATAAAAGCGATTGCAGAGGTAAGTAGGAAGTCTTCAGTTCGTTTCTTGGTGACTGTCAGAGGGAACTAAGAGAACATATTAACTGTTTTTGGTGAGAAGTCATTGCTTGGCGTTTTACCTTGTAGAATAACGAGACAGCTTGATATTTGTTACACTTTTTCAAAAATGAATACACTTGCATAATTAATGGAATGGATATGCTGTTTTGTCATATTCGCTTCAAATTTTATGTTCGACTACACTTTAAAAAAAATAAAAAGAAGAAAAGAAGTTCTCATAATAGGAGATAAGGAATAGTGGGGAGATGAAATATAATTGAATCATGGAGTGAAGCCTTCCTGTTCATATCGAATGCAACAATTTCTAAGTTGCTTGTTGCTTTGGTAGATAGATAAATATCCTATTTGTTTACAACAGCGGTTGTAAACTCATTTGTTCTTTTATTTATTTGTGATATGTATGTGAACGTTTACTGATAAAATTGTTAAAGGAAAATCATACAATCAGGGACGAGTTGAACTGTTTACTATCGCTTATGAGGGAATTCTATCTAGATGTTTGTATGTGCAATATGTTTTCCCCTAAAATTGTTAAGGGGAAGTCATACAAGGCAGGGACGAGTCGAACTGTTTGATATTACTTATGAGAAAACGTTCGGATATGCAATATCTGTACTGCTAAAATTAAGGGGAAGTCATACAATGTATGAACGACTTGAATTCATTGCTACTGCTTACCAAGGAATCCTATGGATTTAAAAAAATAATGTAGAAAATTAATGGAATATATATAAGAACAAGCGCTGCTATTTAGTCGCAATAGAAAGATAACGTCACACTCCTTACGTAGGGAAGATATCATTTGTAGCTTATAGAGGTAAATTTGGAAATTTAAATTTTAAAATACTGGAAAATAATGTTAGGTAAAAGATATGTAGTATATATATATATATATATATATATATATATATATATATATATATATGTGGGATCAGGTCCCTTTAGTTTCAAACAAGGGAGATATATAACACTGATATTTGTGAACACATAGTAATTTGTACATGACTACGAAGCATCTAACTAGTTCTGATAGATGTTTTTAAATATTTGTAGTCGAGATCAAAGTGCAGAAAATGACGTTATATTTATTACTAGTTAGTGATATGCTTTTTATTACACTCTGAATAATGTATGTTACAATTATGAGACATGTTACATTCAAAGTTGGGAGATGGAAAATATTTATTTATTTATAATACGAGAATCCTTTTGAAGTTTTACATTTCTCCCTTTGTATTATAGCGCATAGAAGTCTTTAGTAGAGATAGAAAGGATAACTTGTAGTATATTTATACCAAACAAATGCATTTTTCTGAAATGTATAACAAGTAATAATCAACAATTTAATAAAGACCTTTCAGCAATAGAAAGGATTACGAAAGTGAATAAATGTAAATTATATTTTTATTTAAAGGTGTGTACATTATATGACAACTAGAAACAGTCATAATAAGTAATAAAGAC
>JAGDQP010056152.1:0-12993 GCA_022664845.1 Lepisma saccharinum
TAGTCAATGTTATGAGTAAGTTTGACTAAGATGTAGTTTTAATGTGGAAAGTCATGGTTATATAACTAGTAATAGTCACTACGACCCAAGAGTTCAAAAGAAAGAAATGCATTGCCCACCTCTTTCTGAAACAGTTTTGTAAATTGTATATATACACGTGCATTACTGGAAAGTGTTGTACCAAGGAAACTATAATCTACTTTGTTATTTACACATTATCCATTGCACACAAATGTGTTGCCTGTAAATTGCCCAAAGAATGCATCTTCTTAAGTATTTCTTGTATAAACATTATCGACCATCATATTTACATTGCTAGGTAAAGCAACGCTATTTCCGAAAGTACAAGGATACATATTTAGGAAAATATAAATCATACACTATAATCAGCATAGTTGTCCGCCATATTCCTACGTAATTTAAGGTCGCGTTAAACAGTTAAGGGAGGAAAATCGCGTCCTTAAGTTAAGGGCGAGTTTGAGGGAGCTGTTAAACTTGAGGGAGGTTGGTGAAACACTCTGGCGCTGTGAGGAAGCGTTAAATGGACTTAACGCTTCCTTAACATTTAAGGAAGGTCGGTGAAACCGGCCATCAGAGTTTCTTTTAGTAAGATTAAGCTCACGTACTAAATCATTGAGTCTTGCTTGATTTACAAGAAGCGGAGAACTGTCAACATCTGGAGTGTATTCATCTGACGAATCAGAGGATGTAATCTGCTCTTCAATCTCTTTCTCATTAGCAGCAGTAGACGGTGGAGATGGAACTGGAAAATCTTCCTGATGTGGTACAGTTTTCACTACTGAGGAAACATCAGCATATGCAATCAAATGCCTTGTCTTTGAGGAATGGCCTTGAACCTTTGTGAGGCAAAAGTAACAATCTGTCACGTGGTCCTTTGGTTCAGCCCAATACACAGGTACCGCGAACCTCATCACTCTTATCTTTCCATTCATCCACTCACATAATGTGACAGCACATGTAACACAGCATTTATGTGGCGCAAAATTTTTATCTTGATCGCCAACTGGGCAACCAAAGTAAAGCCTGTACGCTTGTTTCACTTTGTCTGTAATATTTCTTCTTTGTGAACGAGGGGTGAATAGACCACAAATATAACAAAAAAACGTCCGGGCTGTTTTTACAGCCACGAAATCGTGTTGTCGACATAGCCAAGTTAAGTAAAATCACAAATTTATCATAAACAAAATGGCCATGTCATTTATCACAACATCACAGTTTTAAACTATAGTAAACAGTATTAAAATTGACTTCAACAATGATTTCTCATACACAAACATGCAACAGACCGTCACACACCGCGTGTAAACAAAACCAATACCAGGAATACGAATACATCCGGTAGTGTTGCCAACTCATAAGGCGAAAATTTCCCAATACCGGATATGACGTCACACGTGTATCATGGAAACGTTACGTGTACGTGAAAAACTGATTGCATATTTGGAATCAGCGCACTCAAATTAATAAAGTACACATGTTTGCTTCTCTGATGCAAAATAGCTGTAACACAGTGCTATCAGAAAAGTTTCCACGATAATACGTACTATCTTTCAAGAAAGTAAATCCCATGGCGTTGGTGAGAGTATTGAAAACTAATCTCGGTATGAAAAATTAAGCTGCAGCCAAACATATCGCATGTTTAGTGCTAAATTTTCAAGTTACTGTGGCAGTAATGAAGAGGAGATATATTGCAAAGAATTCTCATACGATACAGACGTTTGAATGTGTAATAATAGGACGTGCAAAATTGAAAAAAAAAGAAGATAAGAAAAGGGACAGTGCGAACGTGTGTCGGAAAGTAAATCAAACAAGGAATGACTCTCTAGTGTAGTGGTCTAGGCGCTGGCGTTCTGCGCTGAAGGACGCAAGATCAAAACCGGTTGTCATCTCAATATTTTTTTTTCCAAACTGTATATTGAGAACTTTCAATAAATTCGTGTAGATAAAGATGCGCCAGCGGTCACTTGAGCTGAAGGGGGATCATGGGCAATCGAATTAGTCTGCTTGTGTACGTCATGATAAGGAGGATACTTTAAATTTTAAACAAGCATCTTTGGCAGCTACCGCAAAATTTACAAATCGGACTCTTTCTTTATTTCAGTGCAATGCTATTATTTCCCGACAAAATACTTCATCTTTGAAATATAATCTACCGTTGTAATTATCACACTTTAGTAACAAATAAATAATGGAAACTGTTTCTAAGCAGTTAAAAACAGATATATCAAATTATTTTAGAAAAACATTTACATCTTTTCCAAGTAAGACTTTTTTTTTTTAAAAAAAAAGGATTAAATAATACGAGTTTTGAAAAACAGAACTATGAAATAATTTTTAACGTTGTTTTCAAAATTATTTCAACACAGTCACCTTTTTCTGTATGAAAATTTCTTTCAAATGTTGTCAGGTGGTGAATTTCAGGAAATTTGAAAAATTATTTTTAAAACATATAGAACACATTGTAAAATGTATTTTCTTTGAAAGATACTATTCAGATCTTATTTTAAAGTAATTTCTTGTAATTTGGAAAATGTTTTCGCGCTCTATTTGCTACTTGTGCAGTTCAACCATAACGTTAATACAAATGTAGCAATCTTTCGAAATTCAGGAGAGATGTCATGTTAAATAAAGAGCTTTTCGGCCCACGTGTGTTTACACGTTTCTTAGCGGTAAGGTACCGGAATCTGATATTCCTACTCCTGGCTGAGGCCCGGTTCCTGTGAAAGGGCTTCAAAATCGTGTGCAACGTGTAAATTTTAGGTGCTGCTGCTTTCTAGTTTCTCCTCTGGTGGGGCCTAATCTGAAACCTCTGTGAGAGATATCTCGGAAAGGCTTTGTTCTGAAATCACTCTTCCTGGCACAGAGTCTTAATGGAAGATCGCTTGCTTGTCATTCGAAAGATTCGCGGTTAGAGTCCTTGACATCTTACTTTTTCTTTTCCTCTAGAAAATGTTCTGTTGCAGCACGCTTTATGTCACTGTTGTGTAGCTTTTTGCTCTTTTATTCGTATTCTTCATTTTTGTTTCATTTATTTAAAATAAGTGCATTGCGCTTCATGAATAATAATAATTTCAACTGTTTATTTTTTCATACTGTTTCTGTTTTTATGTAAACATACAACACAAAATTTCCTAAACATATAAATTAGCTTATTTTTAAAAAAATAAATGAAGCAAAAAGAAGAATATGAATGAGGAAACAATAAGCTACAGAATATTAACATTCATTTGCATGTCAAAAGCATACTGCAACACATGGCAGTTGCACATTACCAGAGAAAAAGTAAAAAGAAAATATTGACATGAGAAAGTCTCGAACCGCGTACCTTTCGCACTACAAGCAAACGCTCTTCCATTTCTCTACTATTCCAGACTCAACGATTCTCCGTAAACTCTGATTCCAGCATGAAGCTAAGAAATTACTATCCAAAAATCCAAAATGGAGTCAGATCAAAACTTTAATTTTTAAGTATCTGATTGAAGGGGAATTTCATATCTGGGAATTCCAAAGTATGCTTGAATAGTTTCGAAAGTTGAAATGATTGAATTACAAAGATCAATATTTTCCCTTCAATTAACGGTGTGGACACTGTTTCTTCCAGAAGTATTTGCTCGGGGGGCTAAATCAAGTCATGAAGGCTTACGAAAATTATAAATAATGAATATTGGGTCCCATGTGCTAAAAATACAAAATAACAATATTTTTTACTTAAGAATGTGTTGTGTGTCCTTAGTTAATCTCAAACTAACATGAACAGTATTTATAGAAAGTGCTAGTATATTCGTATTTCAGATTACGCATGAGTAATACAAGGTTGAAACTAATTCTTTCGGAGGGGCGGTTAAAAACCCCTTTGAAAAGCTCCCTCGAAAACATGCCTGGAAGAAACAGTGGGTGTGACTATAATTGTTCCATTTTGAAACCTGCCCAATTTTAGTGAAATTTAATGCATAGGAACTCCTAAGATTCCGGAATCGGCATTTAAGTAAAAAGAAATAATTCTCGAAATTAAGACAGGAGCAACACGATGCATTTTAATTTTAAAATCCCCTTCAATTTTCTTTATATTTCTTATCTCAGGCCTGTAATGGTAGTTGAGTATGATTCTGAACTGAAAAATCAGTTCAGAGTTGGACTCTGAAAAAAAATAAATCTTGAATTACATTACCCAACATGGGCGTAGTCCAAAACGTCTTTATATAAAAGTAAAAAAAAAAAAAAAAAAAAAACGTTAGGATTCTTATTTAGAGTCTCTAAACAGCGCTAAGGTTTGTTAAAGGTTTTAAAAAGGTGAATTATGAAAACCCGAATTATTTTAATTTGAAAAACAAAATGCAATGTGCGCTAGATGTTTCCCAAGACCTTTAAAATACAATAAGTACAAAGAACCAAGTAAACTTGCTCTTCAAAATCATACAAAACTTCCAGAAAATTATTCAGTTATCAAAGATCTAGACAATCTTATGTTGATTTATAAAATGTAAAATGGCTTTGGTACGGTGTATAGTTCTACATGCGAAATCCCAAATTCATAACTCACTTTGTATAAATATCGTTAATAGCATGTTACGGGCGAATATGGAATTTCTTTAGGGTCATGTGTTTTATTATATCTGAATTCAGAGCTACCTAGACCTTAGGTGTAATAAAATTATCTGATTGCCACATTATAGTGCAGTTTAGTGTTCCATTTGTAGGGCGAATGGTTGGGATTTCCCCCTCTCTGGAAATATCATCCTTTGCTCTGCGTTCCGAAATCTGCCCCTAGCCAAAGGCATCAAATTCGGTATTCTAACGTGTTTGAAATATTCTTTCCCCTCTCTATTAATTGCATAAATAGGTCACTGGGCTGCAGTTTAGAAAGAAAGTATACTTTAAAGTTCTTTCTCACACTTATGTTTCCACACTCATACACACACTCCGACTGCTGATCGTGGGGTCTCGGGTTCGATTCCCGGCACTGCCAAGGAATTGTTTCCCAAGCAAGAGGGTCTGGAACGGTGTCCATCCAGCATCGTGATGCAATTGGGGAGCTGCTGTGAATAAACGACAACGGCGATCACAGCTCAGAGCTTCAATTCTCCTCTCCCAACACGTCTGATCAGCATGAGAGCAGCAGACAAACTCCTCCCTACGGGAGAGGCCTCATCCACTAGTGGATTGAATATGGCTGTGAATTATATATAAGCTGCGAGATGTGGCGCATTAAAGCAAGAGGCGAGAGCAGCGAATTTACAATAAAGATGATAAAGGTGTTCTGCCCGAGAGCAGGTTCTGACCCGAAAGTCCCTGGGCAATGTAAACCGATGGCGTTGTCATTGCCTTCAATCGGATAGAGAGGACGTCCCAAGGACGGGACCTTCAGTTTAACGTAGACTTCGAACAGTGATTCCGACAGACTCTCGGTAAACCGATGGCGTTGTCATTGCCTTCAATCGGATAGAGAGGATGTCCCAAGGACGGGACCTTCAGTTTAACGTGGACTTCGAACAGTGATTCCGACAGACTCTCCCTTCTGTGGGAGTGTCCCCCACAAATTCTCGAGAGCACTCCCCAACTTTAAAATTTTTACGGCCAAAAAGCGGTAGAAACCGAGCAAATCTCCAATTACACTCTCCTAATTTTGACTTTACACTCCCACAAAAACTGAAAATTATAGCGGAATCCCTGACTCTGATCCACTTATATCAACTTGTGTGTTTAGTACGCAATATTAAAAAACACTCGAGTTTCATGAATTCATTTATAACTATGTCATTCAAGAATGTGACTTCTGTATACATGAAACAGACACAAAGGATAAATGAACAATGCATAAAACGTTTTGTCTCTTTGTGTCCCTGTAATTTCTTTCCCATCGCTCAAATTATATAAAAGATTTCTTGCTGAAATTAAACATCAGATTCTAACTCATTTTCTGGATTGTTATTAGGAAGTAAAATGCAAATATAACTGATACAAATTTATTTATTTCTAACACTTGCAAAATTCTTTTAGATTTTTTCAAAATTTAAGTAAAGTTCGTATTTGAGAAATCTAACATTGGCATGCGAAGGTTTAATCAGAATTCTAGGCAAATTTCTCAGGCAAGCGCTGTATTTGTAAAGCTTTTCGTATATATTACATGCAGCTTGAACCAAAGCTTCCTGAAGGTCTTAAATAAAATTTAAATTCTATAAACCACGTTTTTAAGTAAAGGGGTTTAGGAGAATTAAAACTATAAACGTGTTTTTTCTTTTAACAATTTCTTTCAAAATTAAAAATAAATATCTCAAACTTTAAGAAATAAATTCTTCTACAAGTATATCCGGTTAATTTTTCATTATATGATATCTTTCCTTCATGTTCGCATTGACGAAATAATAATTTCCTTGCTTTGGCGTCGTCCATTTCTAACAAAATATGTTCTATTATAAATTATGTGCACATTGAGTTTAAGAGTATCTTCTTAGTTAAGCAATTCTGTAGTTTACGCCCAATTTCACCTAAAATGTCCGCCTGAAATGTTGACTTTATCAAGCGTGTTATATTTTGCTTGGTAACAAGTCCACGTCGATTGCCCCAATGTTTTCTTACTTTCTAACTGTTAAAATCCTCTTTTCTAATCATATTAATAATAATAACTCACATTTCTTCGTTTACGAATAATTGCAATAGTATGAATAACGCAAATAATTTCATATCACTAGTTTTACTAGTGTTATGAGCGGAAGACAAAACTGCGTAACGAGTAGTATTAATACACTCATAGATGACAGTGTCCGTAGCGAAATAACCTCGTTTGGGAAAGTGCAATGATAAACCCACAACAACTTTTGGTTCACTTGCGTTCATGACACTTTCTAATCAAAATTAAACCGTCCGCTTTTAATTCTTATGCTTATATTAATACTAATAATTATTATATTGTACATAGTGTAAATACTGTAAATAATAATAATAATAAATTTCGTACTATGATTGAATCCCGTAGCCGATTCTTTTTTTTTTGTTAGAAATTAACATTATTCTACTTCTAATTAATAAGCGGACAAATCTTCTAATTGGCAAGTTCTTTTTATTTTACGTTTATTATGAATTTCTCTTTTGAAGAGAAACCGAGGATAATTAATTTAACAGTATTCTTGCATCATCTTAGCTACCTTCACTCCGAAAACTTTAACTTCATGACAAGTATAATTTGACTTCTAACTAAGCATTCTTTCTATAATTTCAATTGTTTATAATTCTTCTAGCAACATTTTAACAATTTTAATTCGAACTTTTATTTTTTTAACATCTCTGTACGCCATTTGCGTTTAACATCAATGCAAAAATAACATCAAGTAACATCAATCCTTTACATATGCAACCAACATTATTCCCAATTTCGACTACTCTGACTTGTATTTCATATTCATGAATTTGATATTGAATCACCAGGATTTGATCCTTGGAGAAATACTAAAATACCGAATTTTATTAGCTTTAAAGTGTATCTAGGATACACAACATTCACCAATTATGACCAAAGGAAACACATGTTTCAAACATAGACAACTTTAGTTCAATTTTCTAACTTTATATTTTCTCTACTTTTTCAATTTTTTTCTTCACAATTTGGAACAAACTCTTCAGGTTGAATCTTTCTTTTAAGCCTCAATGCAGTGAATAACTCGATTTTACATTCCATGAGCTAAAAAAAGTCTTGCAATTATTCGAAAAGTTTACAATGATTTCGACACTGAGCTTCAAAATTTGAACGATTTTGCAACAAGTTTGTCTCAAAATTTAACAACATTTAAGAGCTTTCGAACTTCTATCAACTTTGATCTTCAATCAAATTTGACCTTCAATCAAGAGATTCAACGTAGAACTTCGAGATCTTCCAACATCCCTTTGGGCAATTTTCGACACCGTTTGATTATCCCCCAACCATCTTCCAGAACTTCAAGTGATATTTTCGAAATTTCAGTACTCCCAAAGTGACCCCAGTGATCTATTTTACCCCTGAAAGTTTAAAACAAGTGATTATTCTTCAGACATCACGATAGTATTATTCGTCTATCTCCAATATACTCTTCAAGTGACTGTTATTAATGTAAAATTGCGTTTTGGAAAATGACTTTGATACATTTTATCTACATTCGCCTTAGGATATTGCACTGATTGTACGTTACAAATTCAACGAACAGTATAAACTATGCCTATAATTTGAAATATCAACAGTGTAATACTTACCAATATTCTCCAAGTTGAACTCGAATTTGTGTCACTACACCGCAATGTTATGTTCCGATTTTATTCTTCTCCGAACATATTGATTCATTCCATCCAGTGCGTGACAATAGAACTTTTCTACATCTTTGAACTTTTTCTACACCACTTCGACAACTTTGAACTTTCACTTCACTTTTGAACTAGATTATTGAACTTGAACAATTACCACAATACTTCGACTAACGAAATTTTGAACTCTACCCATAAAAGCTTAAAAACTTTCACTTCACTTTATTTTCTTCGAATTTCTGTCGTACGTAATCCAGTGAACATAGATAGTGAACGGTTTGATAATGTGAACAGTGTTATAAATATTGCGTATCGCCACAATTATCTGGTGTAGTAAAAAGTAATCCATTATTTTGCCAATAGATTGGCTTCAGTGATCTGTAGCTCGCGTTGTATAAGTCCGATCGGGTTCAACGAGATGGCGTTCAAACGATGAGATTACGTACTACAAACACTGTTCAGATAGTTCTGATGAGTTGACTGAGTGTTGTGTGAGCGCGCGTCAAAATGGACACTAGCAAAGAGAAAATACGCTATATTTTACAGTTTTTCTTCGATAAAGGCGAAAACGCAAGCCAGGCGGCTGCAAATGTGAATAGTGTTTATGGTCCTGATACTGTAACAGCCAATCACGCGCAATTTTGGTTTGGTCGATTCCGTGCCGGTAATTTTGACGTCAAAGATGTACCACGCACTGGAAGGCCAAGTGTCGAAAATGTCGATAAAATCATGGACATTGTCGCATCCGACCGTCATGTAAGCACTGTTTCGATTGCCCAAGAGCTAAACATTGCACAAAAAACCGTGTGGAACCATTTGCATAAGGCTGGATATAAAAAGAAGCTTGATGTATGGGTGCCACACGAGTTAACGCAAAAAAACCTCATGGACCGAATTTCCATCTACGAATCGCTGCTGAATCGCAACAAAAGCGACCCATTTCTGAAGCGGTTGGTGACTGGTGATGAAAAGTGGATCACTTACGACAACGTCACGCGAAAACGGTCGTGGTCGAAGCGCGGTGCGCCGGCGCAAACGGTGCCCAAGCCAGGATTGACGGCCAGGAAGGTTTTGCTGTGTGTTTGGTGGGATTGGCAGGGAATTATCTACTATGAGCTGCTCCCTTACGGCCAAACCCTTAACTCGGAACTATACTGTCAACAATTGGACCGTCTGAAGGCAGCAATCGCCCAGAAGCGACCAGCTTTGGTCAATAGGAGAGGCATTGTGTTCCCCAGGACAACGCCAGGCCACACACATCGATAGTGACTCGCCAGAAGCTCCGGGAGCTTGGTTGGGATATTCTTATGCATCCACCTTATAGTCCGGACCTTGCACCGAGTGATTACCATCTGTCCCTGTCCATGGAGAACACGTTTGCTGGTGAAAAATTCGCTTCAAGAGAGGCTTGTGAAAATCGACTGTCTCAATTTTTTGCCAATAGGGACAAGGGCTTCTGTGAGAGAGGCATCATGATATTACCTTCCAAATGGCAAAACGTTATCGAACAAAACGGCGCATATGTGACCTAAATCGGATCATTCTAACTATGGCAAGTCAAGCCTTCAATGTCATGCAAAAATAATGGATTACTTTTCACTACACCAGATATTTGAACTTTCTGAACTATTTCTGCAAACGAACAATCTTCACTTCTGTGCAAATACTTCGAACTCTTATACAAACTTCGAAACAATCCCGACCGCATCTAAGCACATACTAACCCAGTGATATACAAACCTTCAGCGTTGTGTATTGTGAAGCCAGACATACTGACTTTGCACACATCAGCAACAATCTTTTCCCGCATAAGATAACGCACGTTTAAAAGACAGTGGCATGAAGCAACAGAACATCTTAGTGCGCTTACTTGAATGTCAATAACATCTTTTAATTTCAATTTTATAACAAAATTTAATTTCTCAAATACATTTTGTTTTATATAGAATTAATATATCAGTGATTTTGTGAATTCAAAAAGGAAAAAAAGAAAGACATTTTATGAACATTTTCATCTTTTTAAAGTGAACATAAACATAGATGAACACTTGAACATTATTAGGAAAAGAAAAACTGAAAAATAAGTGTTTACGAAATCATTGTGTACTCTACAAATAATTTTATTGTATTGTGTTTATGTTTTAGGATGAAGTGTTATTCCAAATTTTCTCTCCGGATTAATTTAAATTTTAAACTTTCGTTTTTGAAAGAAAAATTTAATTTAGTCATAAATGACAAAACAAAATTTTTCCTTAAGTCCCACTGATAAATGTTAATCCTCCTGAGGCGCTTTTAGTGTTAAAAATAGTTAAATTAATCAGTTTATTTAAAAATCATTGAAAAAATCCGAAATTTATAATTTTTATATAATTTATGTAACATTGCGTTTGGAAGTGAGAATAAAATAAGTCGCCATGTTTTGTAAGGATGAGCAAAAGAAGCATCACCTTTTCGTTGCACAATGAAAAGCAATTCATTGCATCAGACATACAAGTGTTATTCACCTTAGAGCAGATTGAGAGAGAGAGAGAGAACGACTCCGTGTCCTCAATATTGAGAGGAAACTCCTCCTAAGACATGTCAAAGTAACATCTTGCGTCACCTTGTGTAAGGGTGTAAAACTATATAAAAGACCAATGAAAATCTTGCCTTAGCCCCAGTTCCAGCCAATCTCAACCCAGTCAGCCTAGACTCAGCCAGTCTTACTACTGCAGCAGCGATCCAGAACTTCATTCTTTCTTTTCATCGCTTCAATCAACTCCAAAATGTTGAGCGTCGACTAAAACCAAGACAACTCGCAAGTTCATGTGCCAAACTCAACTTTTAGAAATTGAGAGACTTCATTCTTTTCTTCATGTCATTTATCACCTACCATTCAGGTATGAATGTGGAAAGAATTCTCTGTTGTAAGAATTGGTACTTTGACATGGATTAGGCAATCTTCATTCCTCAACTTTATCTTAATTTGATTTACATTGAATAACATACGCGAAATTGCTCTTTTGACCATCGTTGCTAAAACGTGTCACTGAAAAATGTAATTCCTTAAAATATTATTTCAGAAGATTTCAGACCGAAAGGTTCTGACAATTCGGATCCCTGTCTTTAGAACTATCGGCCATAATGCATGAGCTCTCAGAGTTCACCAAAAGTTCACATTAACTGTATTTTACCGCTCTACCATCTTTTAGAATGTTCTCAAAAGCTACGAAGAACGATCAGAACAAAAACCCTCTCGCTAATAATTCAACGGTTCATCAACCGCATATTTCACAGATATTCCAGGTTTGTTTGTAGATCTGGAGGAAGACGTTCGCATGGCATTTAGTCTTCCTAAACTCAGGTTATAGTCAAAATACCTAACCAAAACCAACAGTTTTTTTTTCCCAGTCGTTCACAGTATATTATTTTATTTAAGACCTTCCATCATTGGCTCAGGACGATATACGGTGGGAAAGAGATTGGGGGATGATAGTCGGCCAGGACCTATTTTTGGAGGTACCATCCCGGCATAAGAATATAATTAATTAGAACTCATCGAAATCTGATTCATGTAAAACGTTAAACTAATAGCAAATCGGAGAAATATCTTACCAAGCAGCATTGTTGTAATTTCATTTGAACTTTTTTTCCGAATGGAAGTCTTATTGTTACAAAAATGTTTTGGGGGTGAGACGGGAACGAAAATTATCAATAAAATTAAAGGATTTTGCACACCTTGACGAATTATGTATTCAGTTTTAACATAATAATGACGTTCAAGTTCATCCCCAACCCCTGGGAGGGGGGTGAGAAGGGTTGACATTGAAGAAGAAGGAGAAGAAGTGAGAGCGCGTCTGTTTCATTTTTTGTAACACTCCTCAAAGATGAAAATATTTATTTGCCATTTCGCGTTTTATTTTATATGTGATATAGTTCGGAGTGTGTGTAATTTTGTATTTTAATTACAAAATTTAAAAAAATGCCAAATTAGACAGCTTCCTTTTTCAAGTATCTTAAATTACTTTATCAAAATCAAAAGTGTTAAACATGCGACTACTTTTCGCTTTTAATTGGTACACAAAACAAAGCCTATAATATATATATATTACAACGGCTTCAGTCTCCTGAAACTAGGAAGAACGCTTTGGTCACGTTTGTTTTTATTTTACTATGTGTAAATAAGTGAAATTGAGTACTTTTTTGTTAAGTGTATTCAAACATAAACTTCAAATATATTCAATATACGCCCTATACATTAGACAGATATTGAGCGCAAAATAAATATAGGAGAAATCTCTTGTTTTTTACTTCCCTCAATGAGCTTGTATTCAGCTAGTGACGTCACACTCACCCAGCCAATCGCAAAGCATCCACCTCGACTGGCCCTCCCTGGCTTTTAGGCACATATAGATCACTCCAAGATAAGGTTTTGTGAAATGGGGTAGGGAGTCGGCTAGGTCGTAATTTGAAGGCACCATCCCGGTACATGCCTGGTGTGACTGAGGAAAACACTGGGAAATCCTAAGTCAGGACAGTCAGCCGCTGGTACCGAACCGAGGATCTCCCGAATTCGAAACCAACACTCTACAAAGTTAGATATGATGGCCGTTAGGAACGAAACATACTTATATCTACGTTTATCACACGCACGCGCACACACACATATTTTTTCTGGAAAGAGAAAGATCTTGATTTATCTCATATTCTCCATATGATGCTCAA
>JAGDQP010056153.1:0-12993 GCA_022664845.1 Lepisma saccharinum
ATGAACTGAAATAGAAGTACTTATATGATGATTGAAAATTTGCGCCTACGGGAATCATCACATTTTCAGACGAATAAAAAGAAAAATCCTGCTAATG
Source organism: Lepisma saccharinum (assembly GCA_022664845.1). Classification (NCBI taxonomy): domain Eukaryota; kingdom Metazoa; phylum Arthropoda; class Insecta; order Zygentoma; family Lepismatidae; genus Lepisma; species Lepisma saccharinum. Next base: position 98 of record JAGDQP010056153.1, read on the forward strand.
CGTAGTTTTCGAGTATTTAACACGTAAGGAATAAGATACAAACACTGTAAGAAGCTAGTGTTACTGTACGTCCTCTTCAGTGGTAGAGCGTTGGCGTAGCCTTCAGGAGGTCGTGGGTTCGACCTCAGGTTTTTCCTGTCACACCAGACAAATGCCGGGATGGCACCTTGAACATAGGCCCTGGACGACTCCTTTACCGGCCTGAGCCTTAGATGTCTAAAGGCCATAAATAAAATTCAACATTCTACGTCCTCTGCTTGGTCATCATCTCATGTTTGATGAAATGAGCGTCCGGGCTATTTTCTTTTACAATAAAATGGTCCGGGTTTTCCATAAAATCATGAAAATTCTCAGATAAACATAGCTAGTAGCTTAATGTTCATATGTCACATTGACAAGTATACCTGTGGTTTCTGTCGTTAAAAAATATATATGTGAAACACCGCGTAGTATTATGGAAGCTGACACACTGCATTGCATTTGTTGTGTTGGTATCGCAGGTGATCCAGTTTATATATTTGGAGAAGCCAGGTCGTTCATCTAGCAGCCCTTTCCCATTCCACATGTGTATACTACGATGCTTCACGGGTACTGCCACTTTTGACTCACCCTATGTATACAGAGTATTGCAAAATTACACCGACAAAACCCCCTCACGAGATTCCGGACATCAAAATAAGAACAAAAGAGAACCATCGTTACGTAGCTACAGACCGCCGAAAGCGTGGGGAAATGAACTTTAGAGCTTGATATTTCCAATACCATTAACAGTAAAACTAAGGCGGTATGCTGACGTCAAACACTTGAGACCTGCTGTACCCAAAATTATGAATGGAGCCGCAAGGGATTCCCAGAAATATAAGCGTTTTTGAAAAATATCCTCTTTTACTTGACGACGTATGGTAACCGTTGTTCAACAGCCGAGAAAGTTTAAACCAGTGTGGCAGTGCATGAGTCGATAATAAAGAGTACTTAATTTTAGATCTTGATTTGATTTAAGGATGAAACAAGAACGACTTTTTAATGTTTTGCTTATCAGGGTAAACTTTCTTTTGCACTTTTTTTTTTTACCTCGTTCCTTATTTCTCTTTTCTTCTTCTTTCATTCACTTTCTATACACGCATTTAATTACTATTCATTGACGTGCCTGAAATATTTGGACAAGTCCAGGTGTAATTGAAAAATACATACTGAAGACTTTGAGATAACATAAGTATCATACGTAGGTCACTGCTCCAGTGGTCGGCATGTTTTGACTAAACATGTAAAAATAAGAAAACCTTCCATCGTTTGGTGACAAAAACAGACCAATTTGACACTCATAACCTGGTCCGTAACCAGCACCATTAATATGTTTATGGCGTCACTTCGTTTAGCAGAAATGTCTTGTGTTTGGGCGGCAAGTTCGTGTTTCCATGGTTTTGTTACCAAAAAGTGTTAAGCAAGTGGACATTAAAAAATAAGCATTGAAGTGTTACGTATAAAATGCCCCTTTAACGGTCAAATTAATTATTAGATTGATAAGTTTGTGTGCCCTGACTGCCACTTTCTCTGTTTTTGAGGGTGACGACTATTGGTACAAGTCAAACATACTTTGCACCAATGCTCGTCACAGGTGACGATTACTGCTGAAAAACTGGTGCTTAATATTTTTACTCCAGAAAGTGTTAAATTTAATTAAATGTGATGCTAATTTATTATAAAAATTTCATGGTGATAGCCTTACCCTTTCCAGTGGTCGTCAGTAAAATTCAAAATCTAAATTCCTACATATTGGGTGACGACTACTGGAGCAAAATGAGTTGTTAAGAAACTTAATTCTATCACTATAATGCAAATTACCGAAACGGTATTACATTATCGCACGAGATCTGAAGTTGCAAATGAAGTGAAAGAAGTAGGGTTGCTTCCTACGCATAGATCTACAGAAAGCACTTTCTGCAAAATCCACCTTAACATGCCGAGAACTGGTGCCTTTACCTTACTAGTTGAACTATCAGGTTCTAATGCAGTTTTAACGCCATTTCTCTACTTGGGCCACTTAAAAAGAGTTTACCTTTTGTTTCCGCACAGTAATAATACAGAATTTTCTTACAAAAATAGTATATTTGTTTCTTGCATAATCGTGTATTTTTAAGATACTATTTACAACAGAGAACTATTTACTATTTCCTAATCTTCATGGCTTACAAACTTCAGGTTTGTAATGAGGAGAGCAGAGCTTGGTGAAACCTCTTGATCCGTTTCCCATTTTCTACCATTTTTTCGTTTATTTTGGTGACAAGGAACGTTAAATACTAAAGAAAAAGAGAAAAAAATGTTCTTATTAGAAACCGTAGACATAAAAATCACATATTCCCATACAGGATTTAGAAAATGTTACAGTCTGACTTTTGACAGAGGGAGAGTTCTCTGTGTCCACCTACTGAACCCCTCAGCAAGAAGCATTTGTACCTTCTTTTATTGTGTGTTGAATTTGATACCAAAATGTACAATTTGAGACAATGCACAACGACCAGCTGAAAAAGAGTTACTCCAATGGGTGGAACTACATCTGTACACGAAAGAAATGGCCAAATAGGTACACTTCTAATTTCGGCAAAACACACAATATGACAATACGAACCAACACTTGATACACATTCAAAATATGTTGTACTTGCCAGGTTAATGCTGTCAACCTGTACTCTCAGAAAAATGCGCGTCGGAAACTAACCCTGCAAATTGTGGAACTTGACAACACTGAGCTAATGAAGCGGTTCTTTTCTTGATCCTTGACAACAGAGTAAGAAAGTCGATGGCATCTAACCTGCAGACCCCACCTGTGCCTCAGTCCCTCTGTCCAGCATGCTACGAAGGTGTGTGGGAAATCACGGCAGGTGAGGAGGCATAAATAAAACGATATGTGAGGAAGGGTCCTTTTATTTCATTCTTAAGCCAAGGAACCCGAAGACATCCTGAATTCTAGGCTTTGAATAGTGATATACTTTGTTCCTTTTCTACGATTAAAAAAACAAACTTACAATGGCTAACTTCAGGCATTTAACATTATAAGAAACAAATTAATAACAAAAACATTATAGATAATTTCAAAATAGAACTATACAAATCATAATTTAAACTGAAAATTGAATTAATATTGAGATTATAAAACAAATCTTACAGTAGAAATCTAGCTATAAGCTGTGCTGCCATCTTTTGAGCACAATTTTAACAATTGTTAATGGTTAAATTAACTATAACCATTCTTGATTGTCCCTTGATCATTTTTATTTAAATTTTATTAAACTTTTAAATCATACTTGCGGATTGTTCACAAAAAGAAATAACTACTCTTTTCAACTGCAAGGTCCCAAGATGGAGGTTGCAATATTTTTTTTTTTTTTAGATGGAGGTTGCAATATTTTTTTTTTTTTAAGTGTATAAAAAGTTCGTTTTTATCGTTCTATCCACACAATTAGTTTTAAAATAGTGTGCGGTGTGGGAAAAGACACTACAACTCCATTCCAGGACGGTTAAAGCAAGAAAATCTTACTGTCGGTGAATTGGTACGATTACTGCATATACAGGAAAGCTCCCGTAGCTAAGAAGATACCAGAGAAACTGAAGCGGTGATTGTATTAATCAGTCGAAATCACGAAATTTATGTGGGAGGTGACTTCTGTTGATTGAATCATAAAATATACGCTTTTTGTACACTTCGACCAATATCCCAGCCCGAACCTCGGCACCTTGCAGTTATATTTGTGTATGACCTCTCTAAAGGAGGTAGATTCTCCTAACAAAATTTCATGGTCGGTTTCTATATGATCTCACTGACGGTCTCCTTGTTAGTATCTACCATGTAGGGCCTCCTCTAGTCCTGCAAAATGCAGCAACTCGACGTGGTATCGATATCAAACCTGGACAGAAGAAAGCCGCCCACACCCCTTTAGTATTTGTAGATGAAAAATTGGACCTTACTACTGCTGGATTCATGTCTGTTGAAAACGTGTCTGGTGGAAGCTACGATACAGGAGGACATGCGAGCAAGAAGGATGCCACTCTCTCTATCGCATCATTGCGGGTGATGAAACTCCTGTAAACTTGTGGATACCTGAATCCATATGGAAACATCCATCGTCCCAGCCACGAAAGAAGTTCAAAATAACATTATCGGTCAAGAAACCCATGGTAATTTTCATACTGAATTCCCTCCTCACGGTCCGCCGGAAGAGGCCAGTGTGAGAGGTTATTATTTTCTTGCATGACAATGCAAGACCGCACATTACCCACCCAACTCGTCCGATCAAACATCGCCTACTTCCACTCTGAAGTTCTTTATTAAAATTTATTTAAGGTCTTTTGGCATCTTCATGATGTAGAAGGGTTTGAAACACCCACCCTATAACTGGGATCTATTGCCTATTGAGTTCAATCTCTTTGGGCCCATGAAAAGACATATGCGTGGGCCATGATTTCAGACTGTTGAGAATTTGCAACACGCTGTAATCACCTGGCTGGAGGGTCTACCAAATCCTTTTCCGACGGAGTGGATGCACTGATTACCCGGTGGAACAAATGCTTACACAAATTTTGTGATTATGTGGCAGAGGGGGACCATTGCCAACAACAGTGAACAAAATTGAATTCCCATATTCCATTGCGTTGATGACGTCGGGTTTTGCGGGAATCTTTAACCCAAAGATTCATGCATGACTAGAGATTTCATCGAGCCCCTGACAGGAAAATCTGAGCATCAGTAGCACTCCAATGCCAGGGGAACACAAGACCCAACAAAAATGAATCAATACTCAGTACTTTGTGCCAACATTTAAATGTACAACTAGTTCAGTCGTTGCCTGAAGAGTGGCGTGATACGTTGGTTCTAAATTGTAAGTTGAATGCGATAAGCATTTTCAAATTCTCCGGTTATAGCCAAACCTCAATTATCACTATTTACCATGGCATAGTAAAATCTAGAAATGTTTTAGGAATCTTACAGGCGTTTAATGAGAAAATAAAGGGGCAAGGACAATATTATTTTTAACTGATTCACGTTTTTTTTTTTAATGCAACAACTGGTCTCTTGTACATTTTTCCTCCACGCGCATGGCGTCCGTCGCGAGACGCATTGTGATAACATGACTTGCCGCGGTTGTCATTAGCTAGCTGGTGATTTTCAATGTTAATAATCAGAGTAATTTGTTTATACGGATACTCTTTGCTTTAATAGACATAATCTCTCAGTTGCATCATACACCATTCACCCAATGACGACTAAAGTACGGGAATGGTTTTCCTGTTATTTACATACCTTGATTATGTGGAAACAGTGTGTTTGCCTGCAGGTTAAAATTTCCACTCATGAAGATATGTCTAATAATTCACATGGTACTTTATTTATTGAATCTACCTCGTATATACCAAATCAAAAGGTCTGATAAGAATTTTAGTTGACTCTCCAAATTTTAAACAGCCTCATATTAACTATCAACAACGATATATTAATAAGGTTATGTACAAAATAACAACAGAGACTTACCTTGTCAGATACTAATAACTCTCCATTATGTGAAAGAGGAACCTCTAAACCAAGACAGCTTCTAACAGCCAGAGTTATTCTTCCCTGCTTTCCTAAAGTGATTCCCGAGTTTCGAAATCCGGATTCCAAAGCGCATGTGTGCTGGAAAAAAAAAAAGTCCTCTCATTTTCATATTACTAACACTTGTATGACAATCTTGTTAAGTATTTTTATGACTGACAATATACAGTTATGAATTTACAGGATTAAAGTTCAATAAACTGTCATAATAAAATGATAAGACATCTCTACCGTCTCAAGGAAATATGTATCCTACTCTCTTTAGTTGGCTTCTGTAAAACATTAATGTTGCCTAACCTGGATAGTTCTTCCCTGACTGGTTGACGAACAGTTTCACAAAGTTCTCGTGATTAATTAACTTCTAAACGAGCTTCTAGCCGTTGTACATTTTTGGGAATCTTCCAATTGTAGGAAGAGTAAATAACATTTAACTACCCCTAAATATTCAGTCACAGGAAATTCAAAGAAAAGTTGTAATTTCTTTTGTCACGAGAACTTTCTGTTAGGTAAATATTGAAATTAACACATAAAAATTGACAACCGGGATTCTAACCCGGATCTCCCCGTTAAAATCTCCAAACATATGGAGTGCTCTTGACTTCATAACCAGGCTGGCAGAATGTCAAGGTGTGAGGAGTATTCTATATACACAGAGAATTGACGTGCCGTGGTGGTATAATGGATAGCAAGCATACTCAGCTGGCAACTGAGAGACCAGAGTCTCGTTCACGGCGGTTGTGAATTTTTCTGTGTTAATTTCAGAGAAAAGTTGCCGATCTAATTTTTTTGCACAAATTACTGATTCATAATTTCAGAAACACCTATTTTATCTAAACAATTTATTAATTATTTTTATTTTCACATTCCTTACCAAGGTCACTCAAGTAATTATCTCTTCTATAAAGACAGACTCAAAAAAATATTTAGCCTTGCCGTGTTTTATAGCAGCCACCTAACGAGGTCGTCATGCAACCAAAGGTAAGCGCTATCACTACCAACGGGCTGATCTCACCAATAACAAACCTACATTTAACTCAACTATAACGCAGGACTTTGATTATTCATCCAAAATCATCTGACTTTTTAAAAATAAATAGTCTGACATACCAAGAAGTGACACTTAAGAACTTCTGTCTGCAAATATTACCATTACTTTTGCGTCGTCCAGTGTCAGGCACTGCACATGAAGTATGAACGGTTCAAATTTCAGAACCATGGCTCCATCTTCTGGATTTAAACTGGTAACAAAATCATCTCGGTTAACTGTGTCATGGCTAACAAATAACCATTTGCATCCTTTCTTCTGAATATGCTCCTCTTCCTAGAAAAAAAAAAAAGTCAAGAAAAGATTATCGAAAGTTTGGATAGAGAGAATCGGGCATAAAATTCAGTAACATCTGCTCAGAACTGATAACTGTGTCAAAAGTACAGTCATTCACGCTTTACCAACAGAGCTCAAGGGAAAAAAGAGGGTTTATTGAAGATGTGTAAAAATATAGTCGCAACTGTTTTGTTAAACTTAACATAAATATCAGAACCCGCGGGAAGTTCTGTCATTTTTATGTGTGTGTGTGTTGGTAAAAGGGGTTTCCTTTTATGCTCACGAGAGGTGGCTGATTCTCTCCAAATCTCTTTTCGTGAGCTCTGCGTTACATCGCAGAGAATAAGACTGCAGTAATAATTTGTCCTTTGTTCAGGGCTCAGAATGAATACTACGCGATGTCCAAAACACAACCTCCTTCGAGTGCAGTGCTGGCTTGTATTTCGCATACCGACTCACCCGTAACAACCACTGCTATGGATCTTGCACCTGGTTGTTCACGAACCGCTTCTCAACGCTCGTGGTACATGTTTGTGTCGCTGAAGCTGTAAGGAACAGAAACACATTGTAAGAAGACACCTCTTCCTGTCTGTAGATCATTGGACACACATTTATCCAGTTTGCGGAACTTTTCGTAGTGATCTCAGGTGATGACTGATTGTCCTGGGTCACCTCTGAACAGGTGATTGTGAATTAGTGGCAGTAATGTCCCGTTAAATGTTGTCACTCACAAACGGAGGTCGGTCTGTATGTGCGGCGTCTTCCGATCCCAGCGCGAAACGTTAACCAGAACTGAGCTTAGTGAGTACTTAATGGGTCCAGTCCAAACATTATACACGTTACCAGCCCGCCTCTGTCCCTTTTCTGCTTTTAAACTTGTACAGTAAAGCCCACCGATGTTTCAATTTATATGTTTTACGATGTTCCCTATGGGAGTTATCGTCCATTATACGGCATCATCCATTTGCTGTCAAACACACCAGACTCTTCAATGTACTGATAATATTTCCATGGGGCTTCTACTAGTGTGCACATGATGGTAACGCCAGAGCGGAGGATCTTCCCGCTGAACGCAGAATAAGCACAAATTACTAACAGTTACCTGTGACAACAAGGCTCCAATATTTTTTAACAGGAACACGAAAATGTCATTCTTAGGGCTATAAGGTATGTAAAAGGAGAAAACTGTACGCAGTACATCAGAAGTGTCGATACGGAACGTCCATCTTAGTATAACTGTACACAGAACAATGTGGCAGGCAAGACAGCTAACTTGGAAATTGACCTTTTTAATTTTAAATTAAAATTACTACTAAAATTAAAGTTGTTGGATAGTATTTTAATCTTCATAGTTAATTAATATATTTCAGTATAAAATGGCCAACGTGCTTTACCTCTATGAATTATAAAAATAGAATGTGTTTAGAAAGGAAAACCATCATGTTATTTAAATTATTCTCGTTTCCATCCATTCAGTTGATTTTTTGTTACATTTTCTCACTTCAGATTGAAAATTATACGATTGGCTCCAGTTTCAAGAGTTCCCATTTGTTTCAGGCACACCATCTTCTATAGACTCGCCGTGGCTCGGGCAGTAGCACGTCTGACTACGAATCAGGAGGCCCGGGTTCAAATCCCGGTCAGGATGCTGGTGACTTTTCTCGCCGTGCTCCCGTGCCTGGAGTTCTGAGATGCACTCAGCCTCCTTGATACTCCTAGGCACCTTGGAAAGGTAAATGCGGTCGAGCGTGGGACTGACCACCTCACCTCACTTCGAGAATATATGGAGCGCTACCTCCACATCCTCCATGCGCCGTTAACAGCTCGTGCGTATCGCACCATTTTTTTTACATTATGTTATATAAGAAATACCTGCTCTAGCAAACTGAAAACTTTATAACCATTTTCAGAGAAGCACAAAATCCCGCATTTAAAAACTCCGTTACTTTTCTAAGTTTTACTCCATCAGGACTCCTTAGTTCTAATTTAATAACTCTTGACATTTCTACGTGAATGAAGTCCTTATGAAGAAGTGGTCTAAGACGGGGTAAAGCAGTTTCAACTTCCAGTATGGTCATTGCATGACAAATCATCCAACCTCCTGGCCAAGAGGACGTTATTTTAGAAATGCACCGAAGCCACTTGGGTTTCGCTGACTAACATGTTAAGGAAACTCTCAGAGCTGACAGCAACTGGAACACGACACCAAACCAGTCGAAATTTCTGTAATGAGATCTCTCAAATCTTCGATCACTATGTCTCCTAATGTACATTTCTGGTAAGTTAGAAATCAAAAGCCTTTGATACTGTCTTTTAATGCTTTCTGATTGCATCGAAGATTTTAATAATTGTTTTAATTGTATATGCAGCTTCATATTACTCCGCTACTTACAGAATTACGCAATTTTAACTCTTATGAACTAGCTTGCACTGATCAAACCACATTATTCTAAAAGGTGAGTTAGCCACATGCCCTTTACACAAAATTTAAGATATATCCACGAGAATCCCTTTGCCCGAAATCCTGCATTTTTCAGTGAACAATCGTTTTGAGTCGTCGTAGGAAAAAAAAAAAAATCTAAGGTGATTTTATTTTCACATGCACACACCATGTTGGCATGTATACGTATTAAAAAAAAATGCAACCTTAAATTTAACACTTTCACGGAACTAGCTGACTTGAAAATTAAATTTTATTTTACAATTACTTATCAAAATTTCAGTTTAATAATATTTTCGTTTGAAGAAATTTATTTTCCGAAAACATTCAGTCTTACAATTGAAATTTTAATTTTATTTATGGCCTTTAGGCATCTAAGGCTCAGGCCGAGGTAGGGGAAAGGTACAATCCCCGCATTTGCCTGGTGTGACAGAAAAAAACGTGGAAAAACTCAGGATGGTCGGCCGCTGGGACCGAACCCAGGGCCTCCCGAATGCTAGGACAACACTTTACCACTGAGCTACGGCGGTTCGGTACGAAGTCCTGCTCCACAACGGGATTTGATTTAGCTCTCTAGTGTTTGAGAATATAAGATTTTCGTACAGAACTATGCGAGCAAAAATGGCATACGTCAATTTTTGGTTAAATGGCCGTCTCGGGAGAAGTAAGCGCTCAAAAGTTTTTGAAAACCAGTACTCATACTCTTAGACAGCCACTTTATTTTGTTTGTTTGTTTTCATTTCTATAGCAATGACGCAAACAATTATTCTTAAGTACTGAATGATTTACCATGGAACACAAAATCGTATAAACAATTTATAACAGTATTTGAGGTTTTATTGAACCCTTATCTAGTTTCAGTTACAAAATTACCTACACATGAAAATTATACACAAATGTCCCACAAAAGAACAAAAAAAAAGGCAAAATTACCTGACACACAACAATAGCTCTTCCGGAACAAGAACTTGTGGTGACATACTGTTCCCTGCCATTAATGAAGTCAACTAGTTCTTGTATAGGCTCATCAATGCATCCCTTCTTGCTTAGATCCTCCGAAGACAAGACATTGTTCTTCTGAATTCGAAATCTTTCAGGAGTCATTGTTCTACAAGGAACGATATTCTCTGAAATACAAGGAAAGTAACAACTTCACTGTGCATATTCTAAATGAGTGTTCCCATCATACGAAAGGATTTGTAAAGCCTTAAATTTGTTTGTTATCAGGGAACTAAATCTTAAAAGAGCAGAATCTAAAATATATGCTACGATTTTTTTTTTTTTTTTTACCGAAATATAAACTACCGCACTATACAATCGAGATATATTTTCAAAATAACGTAAAATGTAATTCCTGAGCCCACGAATGTATTTTTAAAACAATTCCAAAATAATTTTATGAATGATCTAAATTATATTTGTAAGCATATTCATGCACCGAACATGCTAATATTTCCAAATTTTTTAGGAGTATATTTTGAAACTATTTTATTTATAATTATTATTATTCAGAAAATAATTTTCCGACATGCTTTGAATAATTTGTCTCTTGTGTGAGTTACGTACATGGATTCATACAAAGAATACACGGAATAATATTTTCCAAATATATGGTGAGGTGGAGTAAATACGACCTATAAAATGAAAAGTTGCAATTTGACGTACCATCAAAAAGCACCCACTGGACGTACGGAAATCAAAATTGGTACACATAATAAGCGTATATTTGGCTGTTACGGAGTGAAATATGAATCTCATAGCACTATATCTTCATAGGAAAATTTAATGAAATGCGGAAACATACATGTCTTTTGCACTTTTCCAACAAAGTGGGGCAAGAACGTGTAATTTCACTCTGAGCAGCAAAATGCTTTTTGCTGAAACTGTAAGAGTGACAAGTGATATTTCCTAACATTAAGGTTAATGTAAAGCAATGATCTCCAACAAAAGATGGCAGCACTATCTCCGTGTTTTTATCGTTTCACGAAATTTCAATGCTGCTCCTATAAATTGGAATAAAGTAAAATAGCAATACATATTGAGAAATCCTTTTTTATGTGCAACTCACGTTCTTCGAACCCTTGTATATACATCTGTTAGAAGGTTTTGAGCCACACAAAGCGCATTTGCTACGTATGTGTGTGTGTGGTGCTTTCTACTTCATGATTATTATTATCATTATTGCTTTCACAACCAGAGAGAAAGGTCGCTCTTACCTCACCTCACTAAAAATATTATTTTAAAACAAAAAATTTCTTTCTCCTATAGTGCTATTCTTTAAAAGTAATAAAGGTGCGTGAACGGCGCATGAGGAATGTGGAGGTATAAAATGAGAGCGAGAAGAGCGGCTAGTACGTCGGACTATTTAGCGACTGCAGCCTTCAAGCCAAGCACATGAAGTGTGTTAAAAGGGATGTGCACCGCAAAGAATTAAAAAAAGTATCGAACCTGGCTTTTACTAACGCGTCTTCGCTCGCTTAACAATTCGTCCGTAATTTTTGTAAAACAAATTTTATTCATTACACGAAATAGCGCCATTACTATTTCTCGGCATGATGTCATATTTGCATATGGTCAACAACTGGAGTACATAAACGAAATATTAATGGCACATGCCTTTTCGTAACGCTCTTTGGATTAAAGGCAATCGCTATGTATTTATAGAAGTGTCTATGTGTATTTGAGTAATACTGCAGTTCAGCTACTTGTGCCATAGATCACTGGAATCTACTCAAAATATTACGTTTTATGTAGCCAAGAAACCTATTAAATGAGGGGAATAACAAAAACAAGAATTTAGAATATGGAACTTAAGATACGCTGATGAAGGGCTCAAAACTCATCTTTAAGACGCGAAAGTAGTTAGTTCTTGTTTCTAATGTTGCAATATTAAATTACGTGATTCTCATTGTTTTTCTGGCTTAAATGAGTCTCATGTGACTGAATGTATTGAAGGGAATGTGTGTCCATCATCCCATGATTATTTAAAAAAAAAAATGAAAATCACTTTATTCCAACTTCACTGTATTCTATAAAAGTCACGTAGTTTCTACTGTTCCTATTTTAAACACGTTTTTGACGCCTGTGTGGGACTGAGGTTAAGTTGAGTGACCCTCCCTAGGAGATATGCGGAAGAGCAAGGAGGGGTCACTCAACTAACCTATCCCCCGCCAAAACAAAACTCATTCAAATTTTGTCATGGATTGTTTGTTTCACACAGGCTTCAAAACCGTGTTTGGAACGACACACCCACCCGCGCGCGGTTCACGCTTCCCAGCTCCATCGGGTGCACCGTGCCTCCGTATCCTTTATCTACCCTGACTTTTCTAACCTAACGTAGCCCTATTATAGTATGTACAATTTCAAAAACCTTATTAATAAAAATTGATGGCGTAGAGCGATTTTCATGGTATCGGTGGTCGAGTGCATATAGTGAAGAAATACTGGTAAAACGCGTTTGTCGTCGTAGCGCCCTTAAATTCAAGAAGCTGAGGTTGAGGAAACGAACAAACGTTGCAAGTTTCAAACATTCTAGCATTAAATTCTGCCTG
>JAGDQP010056155.1:0-12993 GCA_022664845.1 Lepisma saccharinum
CCATTTAAAGTACCTTAAAATATTGGGCCTCTTAATTTTGATTCCTCCATGTGTAGTGGATTCTAGTGCCTAAACGAAAACAGATACAGAGAAACTGACTTCAAATTTGGGTTCAGCGATCTCGATTTTTATCCAGCCGTTTCTAATTTGATGTTTAAAATTGGAAAACCCTTTTCATTTGGTTAGCCTTCTGCATTTTACGAATTTATACAAATGATTACATTACAGTAAAGCAGATAGAGAGTCACTGACCTCAAGTTTGACGTCAGCGAATATGACATCGATTAATCTGTTCTTTTCTAAACATTTTGATATGACTATTAAACTGTCGATATAATTATTAGACTAAACCTTGAAATGGTTTACCCTTATTAAAGGAATGGTAATCGCTGGTAGATTTCTTTGCATTTGACAGGAATCAAACTAATACGTCCATGCAATATGAACATAGATGACGGAGCTTTGTGAGAAAAGAAGAGCAAGCTTCGGGATTCGAACTCGCGTCGCCAGCTTTATGGGCCAAAAAGGGGGGAAAAATTAACGTGACCAAGCACGCACGACCACGAAGACATCAGGTAAACAACCTTCAAGCTCAACTCTTACTGAAATAAAAGCAAAGTAAAGTTATATAAAACAGATTTTTGTTTCAGTTACAGTGTTTCGTTCATTTATGAGCTAATCTTCTATTGACTACTATTTTGTTAAATTCTATATGTATAAAAACCATGTTATATAGTTTGTTAAAGGTTTCAAAAACAGTATTTAACGTCCCAAGTGGGAATGAGCAAAACTTAATCGCTAATGATTACATAGCAACATCACTGTATTGTAATTTATTTTACGGCCACTAATAACAAAAGAAAAGTTGTAATTAATTTTATTCACATATTTTTCACTACATCACGACTATATATACAAACATTATTTTCTTCACAAAGATTAGTACTTTAAAAACTGCACTAATACACTCATTGTATTAAAACCCGCCCAGTGGTCACTCATGTTGTTACGAGGTTGCCATATAGCTGAATTTCTTGACTTTAACTTTTTCAGAGCTGCTAAAGAGTGCGCTCACATTTTGATTGTCTAAGTGTTCATGAAAAAAATAAGTTAATTTTCTTAAAAAAAACGTAAAGGTAGTGACTCCCAGGTTCGATCAGCTTTTCAATACGTTAGCCACCGGGTAAACCAGGATGAATTAACGAGGTAGGAGTTGCACGTGTCGGTCGGGATTGGTGCGGACCTGGATTTGCAGGACTCTAATTCGTGCAAAATGTATATCTTCGTAAAAGGATGAATGCTTTTCAACACAAAAAAGTATAGTGAAGTAAAATCATATTCGTACGATGATAAACGAAAAGATGAGCCAACTTAGATTAGCCATAAAGAATTACATATCTAAATTGGAAGCCAACCAAAGTTGGACAAAACAAAAAAACAACTTTTTGTTCTACTTCTAAAAACAAATATTACCAAATTGTCTTTTCTTATCCTGTTTAGAAGCACCACAAGAAAAAGAGTATTACATTTAAATGAGGCATCACAAGAAAAACATTATTATGTTGAAACATTGAGTAAAGTTGGAATCATTTTAGAATTCAAATGAAAAGTTATCTTTTGATACAAGTTTACATGAAATATGATCATGAACTGTATAGTTAGAAACAAATTAATACCTACGTGCATATTTACGCTGATCAAGACTTGCCACAGTGAAATATTTTAGACGCATACTTTCAATATAAGCTTTAGTAACTGATTACAAATAATTTCAGATTCAAGTTAACTGAAAGCAATTATTCTATTCCAGATATGTCATGTACAAGAAATTATTAACGATGTGATTTCAGATTTCAGATTTTAGATCCTCAAGACAACCTCTCAAAACACTTTATAGTATCAAAATTACTTGATGCTATACCATATTTTTTTATAAAATTATAATACATTTGAAAAATGTATGTACGTAGTTCCGTTTCCAAACCCTTATCAATTATACTTTTCTAGTAAAAAGTAAATCTTGGCTTGTAACGATCCATCTACATACGCTAAAATATCTGTAGATACTTGTGGACATTTACTTGTGGGTTACAAGTGTAGACGACTACACCGTTATTTCGAGAAACAGAATCACTAGTAATACTAGTCACATTGTGATACTAGTCCGTTGACTTGTAGCTAGTATTTTACAACTGTAACTTTGAGAAACAGGGACTTGTGAAGCGAATTGATATTAATAGTGTAGAGACTAATAAAATTGTTCCAAAAGTTTTGAGAAACCGGCCGCTGAAAGTAGTAATAATATTTCTGGAAATATAGCTTCAGCTAAGAACATTAGTCCAGTGGAACGACGTCAGACTACTGAGTATTGAAAGTGATTAATGTAGGTTCAAACCCCTCTTCTTGCCGAATATATTTTTACAAGGCAGAAGTGAACAATCGAATAGACACTTCTGTTCGTGAACGTCGAATACTAATAAATGTGGAAGCAGCTAGCCGAATTCATTTTGGTACTAACGTCCTTGTAGAAAAAGAAGACGACGACGAATATTGGTTGGAAGATTCATACGAAAGTATCTGTGTATTGACAGTGCAAATACGAAGAAATCATTGACCTGAAGCGTCAAGTTTTCTTGTACGGTACTTCTTTAACACAGGACAAGTGTAACATGTGTTGCGTAGAATTTTAGAAGCGAAATGTGTGGTGCAGTGGTTTCGTCTTCACCTTTCATTCCGGTGACCCGGGTTCGATCCGCAGTCAGCGCCGTATTTTTTCGACTAAAATGGTACCTTCAACTATTTACAGAACTCAATCAGAAATTCTCTTTGGGTCTGAAAGAAAAGAAGCATCACTAGCTAGAATCAGAAAGTAAACCTTGTGTTTGCCTTTCTTTTTAGGTAATAATACATCAATCTAGTTTCAAGGTTTTCATTGATCTTTCTCTATCCTTCTCTTTCTTTCCATGAATTCATCAGTTATTTTTTTCTCTTTCTGTCTTACTAATTCCTTCTCAACACCCACTCTCTGTCATTATGTGAGTGTGTGTTTATTCTATCTCTGCAGATTATTATAAACATTATTTTATTCGTGTCGTGAGGAAAATTGCCCGGTACTACTTCAGTCAGGATAGATGGTCGTACTAACAGCTTTCGGTTGCTAAGCCAACGCTATAGCAACTGAGCTACGGCCACTTGATCGATCTCGGTCTCCATGTCGATCCATCAACATGGCATTAAGAAGCAATATGCCGATTCACAGAGCGACAGGTTTATATATTTTTATCGTTGGGTTTGCATCTTATTTATAGCTTTTAGGCACCTATGGATCACCCCAAGATAAGGTTTTGTGAAATGCGGTAGGGAGTCGGCCAGGACGTAAAGTGAAGGTATCATGCCGGTACATGTCTGGTGTGGCTGAGGAAAACACTGGGAAATCCTAAGTCAGGACAGTCAACCGCTGGTACCGAACCGAGAACCTCCCGAATTCGAAACCAACACTCTCCAAAGTTAGATATGTTGGCCGTTTGGAACGAAACATACTCATATCTACGTTTATCACATGCACGCACACACACATATATTTTCTGGAAAGGGAAAGATCTTAATTTATCTCAGATATTCTCCATATGATGCTGAAAGATTCATATACTCCTCCCTTCGGAGAAAGACCTCATCCACTAGTGGATTGAATATGACTGTGATATATATCATGCAACATATTTTGTGTATTTTGCTGCTAACATCTTCTTTGTAACGTAAATAACAACATAATATCAGAAATTATAAAGCATAAATATTGTGCCCCATTTTTAAGAACTGATAGAAACAGACGTTTTGTCTTGTCTTTCGTGCATAACGTTAGTGTTCTATGGAATACTCGATTCATTAAGAAATAAATAATTACGTAGTAACCATAGGTTTCAGCGTTCATTTTCGTTTATTCATGTTCGGTAAGGATCTTTTCTACTGGACAATTTAAATTAAGCCTTTCACTAAATTTCAACTAATGGCCCAACTAAAGTAAAATTGCGTTAGGTTCCCTGTTTTGCTGTTTCAAATGCGATCTCTCTTTTTTTATTCTTTCGTACATATTACAAGAAACCATAAATATCTTTCCAGAAGCCAGGACATGCGATAATGATTTCTCTTAAAGAAAAAAATATCCAGTATCCAACCCTTGCTCGTTCACGCACACACTCTCAGAATCACACATCGCTCCCTCTACGTCAGTTGGGTGGCCTGTCTTCTAGGCTTGGAGAAAAATCGTGTATAATAAAGTCATATGAACATTATTTTGGCCGTGATAGTACATCACTATAAGGTAGTTGGCTTTCGAGGTAATAACGTACTGATTTTACAGGCCAGAAATTATAAGTTCGAGTAGCGGTGCATGCAAATTATCTCATTCACTTTTTTACAGTGGAATGAGAGTTTTGCAATGCAATGAAAAATAGAATTGAAATTAAGGAAATGTATAACTATGAAACAATATACCGGTAAATTCGATAATTCATGTAAGGACGATAACAGTGTTGTGCGTAAAACAGCTTTTAGCAGAACCAAATGAAACCGGCTACAGTGTTGACCTGACAATGAAAGAGAATAGCTATCACGTAATACTAAATATATTTTTTGTTGGTACTTCACGTGAAACAAAGATTAATATGCTCCATATACTACGTTCATATTTATAAATGCATATCTGTGAATTTAGTCAATCTAGATTCAGTGATTCTTGATACGGATCGCAAGAATAATTTTTGTGTTATTTAAGATAAGATAAGATAAAATGAGTTGTATTGGCGGTAACAGCACTATGGCTTACACCCATTCAGTTGTGTCATTTATTCAATTGAAATAAATTCTGGTCCCCAAGTGTTAGTAGGTGAAACCGAATAAGTTGTCTTTTTATGGAAAGCTACGCTTGTGGTAAGTATGTAATTAACTTCGGTACTGAACGCCACTATGTATGAGTTATCTGTGTCAATTTTGAAAAAGTTTTATTCTGAAACAAATAGAATAGACGTAACAGCCAGCATTAGCTATAAACGGAAATATCAAATACAAGTGCAGATTCGAAAAGTAGCGTGGCCATCTCAAGGACATTGCTTCTTTTTTTACACATCGAAAAACTGTTATATTAAACACCAGAAAATTATCTATATATTCCTAGTATTAAATATATTTTAAAATAGTAAATTTTATTCTTATTTTAAAAAGAGTCAGATATTACTTGCCAGTGTTTCTTCCAGAAATTTTCATTCGGTGGCTCATGGCAAGGGGGGGCATGCACGGACTTAGGAGAGAGACTCTGGGTTGCACGAGAGAGAACTTTGGGGGGAAATCACTTTAAAAGCTATCGTTTAGAATGAAACGTTTAAAGTCATTCTGAAATGACTGGCTATTCCCTCCTATAAATCCGCTCATGGGGGGGTTAACAAAATTAAAAATAATTGATATTGACTCCAATGTGCTCAAATAGAAGCTAACAGTAATGTTACTTGACAATGTCGTAATCCTTTAGTTAGCTTCAAAATAACTTGAACAAGCTTTATAGAATCTGCTATTATACTTAATGCAATAACTAATACGAGTGTTGAGATTAGTTCTTTCGGAAGAGCGGTTGAAAAACTTCGGGGGGGGGGGACAAAGATCCTAGAGAAAAAAATGCCTTAAAGAAACAATGTTATTGATACTGTTTAAAAAGTTTCTTTTTTTTTTCATTAATGCCTAACTAGACTGGATTTATACTGATTTTAATCAATGCAATGATTTCTAGTTAGTCCTTGGGAAGAAACTTAATAGTGCTGTCGCGTAGAATGAAACTCTGTTGCTGGTTTGAAGTTACACAACAACATAATATTAATGACAATGGGGGCGGAGTCGAGAAATACCGCTTCATTTAAAGCGCCAATTATGTGATACTTACTGTTCAAGCATATTAATATTTGCAAATAGTAGTTTTATGTTTATAGCAAATAAGCCTACATGTCAATGTGTTCTGTAATATTAGGAAAGTCTTTGCAGTTATGTAATCTAGGTACTAAAATACGTTTAATTTAATATATAAAGTACAAATAGTTATATGAAAATAAGAACACTAGATGACGGCATTGTCTTGAACGTTAAGTAATAATCCAATGAATGCGATACAAACAGTCTGCAAAAATGATACTCAATTTTCATTTTATCTAAATCTTGCTTTTATTACGCTGTTTAATAACAACAAAAATGCCTGAATGTATTTTTTCTCTCAAACGGTGGTGTTCGCACTCTCGTTCTTGATAAAATTTCTAATTTATTAGGTCTTCATTCACCAGATACAATAAAAATTTAACTGCTATATTTATGTCCAAGCCATGGATCCATATTTTATCACTTCAATTGCATAATACTCAAGTATCTATCTATATATAAATTGCATCTGCGGAAATATAGTTGCTTTTACTCTTTTCAATTCCCTTTCGTTTTCCGTCCTGTAGTGCGTTTAGTTTTTGATCATGTAGGATTGTTTTAATGTAGCTTATATATCAGCTTATCACAAAAGTAAGGTCGTATTTTTGCAATGTGAGGAAAAGAAATATAACTTACCTGGAACACAACCATTAATCAGGATAATAGTCTTCATTGGACTCAACAGCACTCTGTCACCTGTCAACCAGTTGTTGAATATACCGCTGAATGAAGGCACCGGTTTGGGAGACAAAGAACTGTTAGTCGCACGTCATCTTTATTATGATGATCTTGAGGACTACGAAAAAGACCGTAGTCTTTTGGTGCAAGATTTAGTGAAAACGCCGGCTGGGGAGTTTCTCCCAGACACGTTCTTCGATATTACCACAGGTCCTTTTTCTCGTGTGTGGGTGCTCGTTATCACCGTGTATGAGCGCACCCTTGCGATTAAGCAGAGCATAACGTTTACCCAACAATATAGTCCGTAGGCGATCAAACTTCTAGTGGACATCTGCACTGGTAGTCTGCTACGTGGGAAGAGCTAATGGATTATCCCACGTAAACCCCGCTTTACACTCAACATCAATCTCCAGGGTTGGAGATACTGTTTTGGCACAATCCTGAATCCACTTTAGGTACCCACTGCCACTTGCATATAATGTTAACGTAGAGGATCAACTTTTCATGCCCTGTTACAATTTTGTCCAGCTGGTGAGCTGGCCCGCTTCTATTTTGTGTTAACGCATTTGATACCCATTTTCCGAGTTTCGACCCGTATCCAATGTCTTGAAGTGACGATGTATGATTGAATGGGTGACATGGAGTTCGCTGGTCAGTTGTTCAATAGTTTGCATTTGATTTGCATCCATTGTTGATGGCAGGGTATTGTTGTCCAGATACACAAGTCTACCTTCTCGTGAGATATCGTTGAGCCTGGTGTCACCAGACCTCTGGAACCATCTCCTTCACTTTCACACATTCATTGCAAGATGACCATATACTGCATCGATGTTTCGTACCGCTGCGCTGGCAGGGTGTCCTTGGTGAAATTCATATAACATGGCATGCCGTATGTTGTCTTCCGACACAGTCATGATCAAACACAAGCTACACTTGCAAAACGTGAATTAGACCATTCTCCTACGCACTGCTGCACAATATGAGCTACCCGAAGGTGTTGGCCTTTGCTGTTTCTCAACAGGTTTTGTTGTCCTCCATAGTTGATGGTCTAGAATCAGCGTGGTATTAAATAATTTTGTATCCTGATCTAAAACTTCTGAATCTACAAATTTCAGGTTACCATTCATAAGGCTCACCATACATTGCCAATATGGAAACAGTTGTTGGGAATGATCACACTTTTTGGGAATAATTCCTTTTTTGAGAAATGATTGTAGATAAGATAAATTGTGGATTCTTCGCGTTGCATGTTATCTTGGATTTTGTACATGTTACCAACGTGTCTTAAAAACAAAAAAAAAATACACTTGAAAGATTTTTTTTTTCAAAATAGAATAACACTGAGAAAATATTGATGAAAATATGTATTCCTTTTAAATACTTCATATTGAACTCAAATCGTACCAGCGACAGTTATCATGAACCATGTTCAAATTATGTTATTATTATAACTGTGTGATACTTTGGTATGGACATCTGAATGCTAATCACGACGTTACCTATCAATGAGAGTTGATGATCTGCACACGCAATATTTGTTCATCAGAGTTCACTTATAAATTTGAGCCCCACGGATTCGACATTCGGTGTCCAACTTGGTTGCTACGAGCAATGAAGTGATCTTGTCTTTGCATTAGCGGCAGATTAGTTTCAAGAAATTAATCCAAGTAGATAGTATCGTTCAGTATTGGCATGCCGTTTTGAAATACCATAAAGGCGTTCTTCCAAAATATGTTCTTTTATTTTTATCGAGTTCCTTCAAAAGAAGTGAACTTACACTTAATTATAACTGCCTTGATGACGCGATATGTAAGATTTCTTGGGGGTGTAGGGTGCTTAGTAGTACATATTGTAGGATTTCTTGTTTATACGTCTGTTTTGAGGAGGAATTGGATATCATGGTATATCGTGTATCAAATATTTGGAGATATTTGAATTGCACAAGAAGAGTAAATTTTAACGGGTGGATGCAAATGAGCTGCATTTGTTAAATATCCATCCATCACATATTTATGTTTACTATAAGGGCTCGGAATTAGCGATAGTCCACTACCCGAGGACCAGCAAAAATGTCTAAATGTCAGCAACTCAAAAGCATCAGCAGACTTGTGGGTCAGCGATTCTAAAGATCAAATATATTTATAAAATTACCTGTAGGCTATATTTAACATTTGATCGAAGTGCTTTCTTTTTTGAAGTGTTTTCGAATCAAAAAAGATCGTGAAATCGCACAATCTTAGGAACTAACGTATCAGTTGAGCACCAATTTTGCCACAAGCGCCGGAGACAGGAAACATAACTCGTATTCAACGCGGATACGCCGTCTTACCACTGAATCTATATTGCATAATTATGACATTGCTCCAGCAGTATCCTTCTTTAAAGACAGAGAAAAAGGAGCCACGTCTCAATATTTCTCCCTAAAGCCCCAGACTCTTCCGAAGAAAATATTGAGTGTATTAAAAACAAAGTAAGTGTGATAATTCAGACATCAGGCATTCTTGTTTGTTAAGAATGATCTTGTTTTTGTTTTGTTTTTTCGACATAATCATACTTTCGTATTTGGTATCATATATAGTCCTGAAGCCTAAACGAATATAATAAAGCGGACTAAAGTATTACACTGATTATAATTATTTAATGATCTGAAAAAGGACCAGTAAGATTTTTTTTTTGTAGAACCAGTGAAGAAAACATTATACTGGCCTTATGGGTCAATGCTACCAGAAATTAATTTCAAGCCCTGACTATAATGCATATGTTCTTTACTTAACTCTTAATATTTAGAAAGTGAATATTGTAAAGAATATGCGCAAAATTTAAGTAGGAATACTGTAAAAACTATTATGCACAGGGAAATAAATATGTTGAATGTGTGAGTAATGCAATAGATTATTAACTTCGCGTGATGCAATAAAGTTCACACACTGAAACGAAACGAACTTCCTCATCTTAGAAGAACTCTAACCACGCCCCTTCTCGAATGAGATCAGCGATATTCGAGGTAGCGTTTGCAAATATATCTAGCTATGTATTCTTCTGCTATAAAAGAAGCAGAAATTGGAAATCAAACACCATTTGCCGTCAATTACAGCAAATATTCCCTGGAAGGAGAATAAATTTCAGACACACAATCCCTTGCGTTGAGAAAAGTGAATTTATAGGACTTGAACTAACATCTAATTTTAACGTTTTATTGCGTTTTTATTACTTTCTATTTGTTGCGACAGGTATATTTCTAGCATATCTCTCTATTAGGTAGTACGAACGGCGTTTAACGAATACGTCAGACAGTTTTCTTGAACTGAAAAATCTTTGTTGGTAGATGGAGGGAACTTTCCTTCGGCGTAGGGATAAATTTTCAAAATTTGCTTAGAGAGAAAAAAGAGACTCTTTATTAATAAACCTTGAAGTGTAGGGAATATCGTCTTGAACATATTTCTACTTTCAATTTCTTCTTAAGCGGGAAAGTTGTTGTTAAAAGGAGGTAACAAAATGCAAGCGTGATAAAATCATGTTTTTTTTTCTTTAAAATACCAACTATATGCAAACATTCGATGTTTTCAAAAAGAAACAGCTCTACTAGAATAGCAATCACAACATCTACATTTAGAGGAATGGCCAATTTTAGCAAAGCAAAATTAATAAACAATTAATTACTGGTTGCTATATGGTGATCTTTTCTTATTCCGTTAACAAAAAAACAACAAGATGAGATAACAAAACAAAAGCTTTTCTTAGAAAAGAAAACGGAAAGGAAAAGGTGATTCTGCGTTCAGACCACGAAACTGAAGACAACATTTCCCTTTTTAGAGTGAGTGACAAATCGTGTTGTTCATTTATTCAATTACAATGTCTGTGTAAAACATTGCAGTGACAGTTTTGTTTGGTCTTGCGTTCGTTATACAAGAGATGTAATTATGTATACACAGTGTAAAAAATATGATAAACTATATTTTGCTTGAAAAACGATTTCAGTTTTTGCGATAGAAGACAAGTTAAATTTTAACCATTAAAATGAGCTACGATTCCATGGACCACGTCTAACATATTTCTTCATAAGCAATAAGTCAACAATGTACTATTTTCTTATAAGAGAGGTAATGATTTTAAGTACTACTGGTAGTGGTAAAAGAAGAAAGTTTAGTTCTAGGTAGTCTTGGAAAAAGCGAAATTTCTAAGATTTCAGTAGGAAATTTAATACTGGTCTTCGTTCGTTAGCATATACATTCGGAAGGTCCTAGGTTAGAACCTAGCGGTTGGCCACCAAGAGCTGTTTGCAATGTTTTTCTGAATGACTGCCAACCAACACTAAGATGGTAATTTTCCACTAGGTCCAACTAGATTTACTTCCCGAACTAAAATACCTAAAAACCATAAACACAAGTAAATTCGAAAACCTTCATGATATGTTCTTGTTACGTGCTTACCACGAACGACTGAATAGATACATGCACGTTGGAGCCGAAAAAAGAAAAGTGAAAAGATACCCATGGACAAAAATCATTAAGATATAATGGATGTCAAGATTTTTATCATAGCTACCTATGGATGTGAGTTTATCTTTATTTTGCAGCATTAAGTTTCTTTAGTCAGCCGGATTTGGTTTCATCCACCTAATAAAGAATTATGGTAACATTACTAGTACAGAAAGACAACTTCCGAAGCTTTTCCATGCTTTTTTTTATAAAAAAAAATAACTTTCAGATTTTCACTCTAATAAAAGTCAGTGATCTTAGACTGCCACATATCATAACTCACTGAGAACGTTGACGTTCTCTTCATGCATTATGTGAACGACAATTCATGTATTGTGTTAGCAATAACAAATATATCTGAACAATTTTCTTCAACCATTTTAATATCACTGGGAACTAATATAATAAAAATTGTCAATTGGATTTTTTGTATTTCCGAAAATTACCGCACAAATTAAATTTAAATGTCCCTGAGAACTGTTAGATTGCAGTTGAAAATCCCGACAAGCTAAATTTCTTATACCGATACAACACCGTACGTATAGAAACTATATTATTATATATACATGTTGGAGAAATGGGGGTTCTCGGTAAGCATATAGTTACCAAACTATTCAAAGTAGGAAACCTAGATCTATTGGTGAATTCTAATCCTTGCACAGAGCGTAAATGTGAAAGATTTATTTATTATAACTTGCTCTGTAATAACAGAATTGGTAAGTGTTTGCTTTTCAGAATGTGTTCCTTTCCTTTCGCCGTTTCTTCTACTGCTAATAAACATTATTGCGTCATAACAACATTAATCTTGAAATATTCAGTGGGAAAGAAAGGAAATTTTAGGGAAAGAAATTGTTCGTAAAAACTAAAAGGAAATGTTCGAGAATATTTTCCAGAATAAACAATCCGTACTGCTCTTCGTATTAAGTAAAGTAAAATCTCTTAATTTATAAGCACACATTATTATTCACTAAATTAAACTACTTGCTATGATTAATAATACCCTACATCTTTATTAACGTTTCTAGGCAAAGGAAACTCACGTTAAGTTTCCTGGTAATATGTCAAAAAAGTACGTTATCGCCTACTTTGTCTTTAGGATGATTAATTACTACGCGACTAAGGTAATTCTGAATAAAACCGCTTAAAACCAAGGTGTTGGGATATTTGCTTTTGGACAAAAACAAACTTTGCAGACGTGGCTTATTCAGAATAACATTAGATTTGCATTCGTGAGGTCCCTGGGTTTAATGTCAGCGACCGTCTATTCTGACTGAAATTTTTCTAAGGTTTTCTTAACAAACGCCGGGTAAGGGCCGGATGGTAATTCCAACCTCGGTCCTGTCCGACCCCTTCCCATTTCCTTTAAGGTACGTTATCCCGACCTGAGCTATGTAAGTTTTAAGGCCATGAATATATTTAAATTCAATTGAAACAAAGATGAAATTTTGGTTATGTTTAATTTTAAAAAGTAGCAGTCAGCTCAGCTTATTACGAAAGCCTATGCTGAAAGCCTGATGCTGTTGGCAAGGAAATGCATCTGGACACAAACCCCCATCACAATGAAGAAATTTTGCGATATCAACTTGGGGATCGTAAAATACACAACTTGTATATCTGATTTAGCACTCAGTGACTATTACAATATTCCTTATCTCAAAAAGCACTTGGAAGAGACACAATAACCTGCCCGATAATATGTCATAGTGATTACAAACCAGTGGCTTCAGACCAAATCGGATTTTTCTCCTTGAATTTTGAATTTATTTTATTTGATGGCTTTAGATATCTTTGACTTAGGGCTAGATAGAATAGGCGGGAGGATGAAAAAAGTAGCGACAAGACCATTGTTAGAGGTCCCGACTCGACATTTGCCTGGTAACAC
>JAGDQP010056156.1:0-12993 GCA_022664845.1 Lepisma saccharinum
ATGTAATAATTATAGTTTTTATTACGAGCTGTTAATATAGAAATATAGCTAATACACCAAATTGAAATAGCTGTGACAAGAAAACTAATCATTTTAACGCTACGCACCCATGAGAACTTTTGATCAGGGGGTGTAGGGCTATACCGTTCTCGAGTTTCAGCCAATTTCACCGAGAGCCACTTATCATAAGAATTGTGCGGGGTCCTTTGGAATTCAGAAATTATTTATGGTCTTTAGCCATGTATGGCTCAGGTCGAAATAACGTAGGGCAAAGGATGCAAGAAGAAGTCAGCCAGAGCCTGATTTGACGGTACCATCCCGGCATTTGCCTGGCGTGACTGAGGAAACCTTTGGAAATTTAATCAAGAGTTCTCCAGAATTCTGTTACTGAATTCAAGATCTCCAGAATGTAATGTCATCTGGGTGAATTGGACCAAAGTTGTCCAATTTGTTTCTTGTGTAAATAGTTCTAGGACCCTATGTATTGTGGCTTGGATTTTACAAGAGGACTATAACTACTGGATTATTAGCTCATTTCCATTATTCTACCAGCTGTTGTGCAGACTGAAACTACCCTTTACTCCTCTACCAGAGTTCATCCACACTACTTCCGCTATTGCTTTCGGTGGCGCACTATTTTGTAATAAATCTAATTTTTCCGAGCGTAGCAGATGAAAAATAACGTACAGTCACTTACGTTCTTGGCGTTCAGTATGATGTTCGCAGTACAGCAACTGCAGTTGTGTTACGCTAAAGGACTTACCCTTGTATCATCTTATGCCGGCTGATGTACTAACTTCTGTTACTAGAGAGCCTGAGCCATAAATGCCTAACGGCCGTAATTAATTCATTTCAATATAGAGCAAAGGAATATTTCTCAGGTACTAAATTTATTTATTTATTTGACCACTACAGAACCCAAAGTTCCAATGGACATAATAGTCATACAGTATGATCAAAAAATATACACAATCAATATACATATACATAAACATATAAACAATATTTCACAGTACGAACTTTCACTGTTTTAGTCAGCTAAGTGAGATATTAAGCATCGTTTATATTCACTTAGAGACACACTAAAAATATCAACAACAACCTTCATAATGACATCATTATACAACCTTTGCGCGCGAATCAAAGAGAAAATTTATGGAGATCTACCTTTGAGCCCTTAAGATAAAATAGGGTTGTCAGTCTGCCTCTTCGCCTTGGTACATAAAAATATAAAGTAGCAACCAAATAATTACAGTCAATGTATTCATTTAAAATGTTGTATAATATTATACCGTCGGTTATGTCTCGTCTATTCTTGAGTTTTGTCACATTTAATATTTTACGTAGATTGTCATAGGAGTCATTGTGTACTGCATTCCTTATATTTTTGAAACAGATCCATTTAAGAGATTTCTTTTGAATATTTTCAATTTCTGTTTGATATGCCATTTTGATGTGGGGAACAAATAAAACTGCTGTATTTTAAAACAGATCTCACTAAAACATAATATAATTTTAGTGAAGTTTGAGCTGAGAAATTAAACAAAGAGTTGAAACCTAGTGTTTTATAAACTCTTCTTAATAATGAGTCAATATGCTTTCTAAATGGCAGATTGGATGAGAAAATGATGCCTAGGTCATTAACTTCATTCACTCTTTCTACAGTTTGGTCATTGATATTTTAATTAAATGTTATTATGCTTTTATATCCTCTTTTGCGAATGCAATGTGTATATCAGAAGACTATATCCGAAAGTCTAGAGTATAGACCGTTAAGCTACGGTCAGCGATATGTTTATGTGGGGTCCGCGGATGATTTTCTACAATTTACTTTATGCGCCACTCGTAATATCATCAAATCCACGTTACTTCTCCAGCTAATATTTAGCCTTATCTAAATTATTCTCTTCTTATATTTAAGTATGAATTTAAGGGGAAAAAACAGAATGATTATTCTTAATAGCCATGAACTTGAAAAATTAATGCATTGATATCTGTATTACTATATTCTGCATATAATTAAACATTCCTTCCAATTTCGGGTAGCATTTGCACGAAGAAACTGTATTTGATATTCATCACATACAGCTGTAAATTCAAGGAATGTTCTACTTCTTCTCTTTAATCTATTCATTTCTGATAGCTCCCATTGGTAAAGTTGTTTCATTTGTTCCCGTGCATTACCAAGAAGGAACAACAGATGGAGCAAATGCAGTTCTATGCATTTATCTAACAATTTAACAAGAGATTCTAATTTAGTTTCCTACTAAATATCCACCATTTGCTATCTTTCATTAGTTGCAAACATTATGCATGCCCATTTCCTTGTGTTTATTTCTATGTGTGTAAATGTATACATATGTACCATCATGCATGTATCATATGTCTTATTGTTTCTTCATTTGGCCACATGAGCATTTTATATCTTTCAGCAGTAATCTCTGAACCTGCGGACAGTAAATATACTGCTAATACCAAATAGTAAAATGAAGAAGCAATGAGATATGTGAGAAATACAATATACTCGTACATGGTATATTATCATCGTTTCTTTAGGGAATTATTGTATCAGTTCAACTTTAGCATAATTTATATTAAATTTGAAGCTTAACTGAGACCACATTTCCTACTCTTTCAATTTTCTCTGCAAATTAATGGCCTAGGTCTTTCAAACATTTACCTGATGTGGTCCACGTATCCGAAAAGATGGCTAATTCCTGGTATTGACTATCATATTGTACTTCGAAGTATCGAAAAATCTATTTACACTTTTCCGAATCGTAATACGTAAATGTATTTGTCTTTTGTTATTATTAAACGAAGTCGTCTGAATAGCCAAATTTACAATTTCATGCATGGCTACGCTTGTAATATTTTGAGATTAGTAACTCTCTATTTATTACCTCGTAGCTTAATTTAATTTAAACGAAATGTGGTGCATGTTTGCAACTCTTACAATAGGGTACTATTACCATCAACTGGTAATGTATAGGGTTAAACTGTGAATAATAATATTTCAGTTGTACCATGATAAAACTAACAAGGAGACCATCAATGATATCATATCGAAAGCTACCCTGAAATTTTGTTAGGAGAATCTACGTCCTACAGAGAGTTAACATACAAACAATTAGCTGTTCGTATTAACTGCATGGTGCCGAAATAGAAGCTGAAATATTGGTCGAAGTGAAATTTTATGATTCAATCAGCAGAAATCAATTCTGCATCATTTTTGTCGTGGAATGTAACACTGACAAATTGTAACGTCACCTCCCACACCCCACCACACCTTGCCAGGGACTTATTAATGGGGCTGGACACCAAAAATTCAGATATATTATGTAAAATCCATATAAGTTTGCCTAGTTTACAAAACAAAAAGACTTTCGGGGAGGGGGGCGAACAAACTCCTTTAAATACGTCCCTGGTGAGAAGTGCTGCGGTGTGGGATGTTAGGCTACAACTCCGCAGGGTTTCATTTCAGGACGAAAGTGAAGCCGAAGTTACTTTTCTTATTGAATCATAAAAAATACACTTCGACCAATATTCCAGCCCCTATCTCGGTACCTTGCAGTTAATATAGATAGCTAATGTTTGGTATATTACCTCTCTATTGGACGTAGAGTCTTCTAGCAAAATGTCAGGGTAGGTTTCAACTTTCAATATGATTTCATTGACGGTCTCCTTGTAAGTAAAGATATCTAGAAGATTGGGCGTTATAATATTTTTCTGTGAGATAGAACGCCACAAGAGAGGATGACATTTGTGCTTATGACAAAGGATTCTATAACCTTTGTCATAACAGCCGTTCTATAACAAGGGCTCCTGGAGGACAAAGAAAAGATGGGTAAAAAGATTTAAAGTTGAAAGCAGCTCAAGGTGAACCAATGCGAATAGAAAAATGTTAGCTGCATCGATCGTTGAGAATTCCATCAGGTGATCTCGTTTTGATATTTTCCATGTCTCTGCACAAAGTTGTAACAGCGTTAGAAGAAGAACTTCTTTGCATGAGTAAATCAATTCACGGTCTTACTTCAATACTTTGACTTTATTTTGTGTAAAAAGATATATCTGCTGAGAGAAATAGAACATCATACATTACAACATTAAATAATGTGTTTGTTAACGTTTCTGGTTTGTAGGCATTTCCTCAAATCCTGTATAACACGTACTATTGAAAGAAAATCGTTCACATGTTTTTACTATATCACAGAGACCCTACTTATTAATTGTCTTATAAGTATGTGTCACAGCACAGCGAGAATTGCTACTTAACGGCTCATAAATCATTGGTAATGAGAGTCAATGGACGATGCGTTACTGTTTGAGCGCTTACTAAGAAGAATATAGGGTCAATTCAGTGTAACGATAATCTTGAAGAAGTGGTTATAGATTTCTTCTTAGCCTCGTTAGTCAAATATTGTGATAAATAGGAATTCCTTTTAGACAAATGTATTGTGTGTGTGGAAATTGTTCAGAAAAATTGGTCGGCATCCTATCGGAGAATAGACAGGCCTTGGTTCGCTTCGATTACTTTCATGTATGTTTCAGTGTTTCTTCTAAGAGTTATTGAGTACAAGGGCAGTATTACCGTAGTAAGAACTACTACTAACAATCATTTCAGAATATGCCAAATATTTGACGTAGTGTTCAACATATACTACTGTCTCGAAAGCATTATAATCCATTAAACATATCTTGTATTTACTGAATAAAATATATATGCACTAGTTTAACACTCAGAGAAATAAATATACCACATAACAAGTACGCTTCATGTTTAAATCATACTATTTTGAGACTATGCGTGAGAACTTACAGTGAAATTTTGATGTATCGTACGTCCCAATAGTGCCTGGAAGAAGCCCAAAAATATTTCAATCCTGGAGACCAGCACCAAACTTTAGCGATAGGTTTAACTTATATTAAAGATTATAAATCCACTGGAAGACAGCCTTAGAAATTATTACGTCTTCCCTAATGACGTCATCAAAATGGCTGCCCAGCAGATAACGTCACATATCTCAGGAAGTAGTGAACAGATTTTTATGAACAAGGTCTCACTTTAAAGCATTAATTATTCTCTAAAATGTAGATTATTACGGGTTTTGCCGTAAATGTATTTTTTTTGTTGTATTCCTAAAAATATTGATTTTCTTCATTTCCGTTGTTTTTCTTCCCTTGCTGCATCTCAAGTGCAATATTTATCCGAAACTATGTTACATGTATGAGTAAAATTCGTTGTTATTATTTTAATTTTAACATTATTCTTACACAATGTTTTTTTTTTCTCTTTTCAGTGTTAAATAACTGAAATTGGCATGGCTAAGCAGCAACGTCTATGAATCAGTACACAAGAGCATGAATGTACTTTACCAGTATGAGAAGTGCCGAGCTTGAAAGGGATACATGACGCAGTTCTCGAGAAGTTCAAGGAAATAATCGAACAGTGCGCAGTCGTGTAGACCGCGGACTCTATGGCTCTATGCTCTGCAGGTAAACATGTGATTGATCCAGACAATCAGATTTGCTTTAAGGTTTCTTGGCTGGGTAGAGAGACACGGATTTGTCAACAGCGCAATTAGCCACAGAGTGAGCCAAAAATGGAGAGCAAAAGAATCATAAATCAGCCAATTGGCAGAGTATTTCATCATCTTTGTCAAGCAGCTAATTTTGGACGAAGACCTTCAGCCAAAAAGTGTCTTTAACGCAGATCAAAGATTCTCTGAAGAGATCGCAATAGTTCGCGCATCTGTCGGATTAGCAAGTGCAACAACTCACACTTACATGATTATGCCTGTTGTATCGATGGACGGAGAACTCTTGCGTTCGATGTATGTGCTAGCAAATTATCTGATTCGAAATCTATTGATCCCTTGAACATCAGGCTTGGAAAACCGCAAACATGACCAAAGTTGAGATGCAAGAGTTGTACACTGACGTCCTCTGGGAAAGCGTGCCTTCTGGCAGGAGCAAAATCCTGTTCTTACTCGATTACTGGAGAGAAAACAAAGACGATGCAATCTCGAATGAGGTACGTTCTGAAGGCATTCAACTTAGTAAAAGGCTGATTCCAGGTGGATGCATGGGTATGATCCAACCACTCAATTAGACCCTATAAGGAATTTGTCAGGTTCGCCACGGACACTATCATCACATCTTCACAAGTTAACCTGTGACACCGTAATAAGTTCTTAAGCAATTCTTTCATTCTATTCCAGTTCAGTCCATCCAGGTTTAAGAACATGATTGAGTTTGCCTTATACAAGTGCGGGTACCTGAATGAAGAACGGCACTTTCGATTTCTGTTTCGATTCGATCATTCAAGATAAATGCTTCAAGTGTGACTACTTTGCATTTTTAAAGTGTGCACATTGTAAGCAAAGTCTCTACTTGTCTGAACTTCACATCGATTGAATGAGCCTTTAAATATATTTTTTTGGATTTCATATTTTATGGATTTCCAACAAAAATATAACTTGAGTTCAACTGTTTGTGTGTTTCTTTGTGAAGTGGAGTGAAGTACAATGAATTATATGGGTGGTAAAGGCACTATGCCCTACGCCCGTCCCGATTGTGTTTCTATATATATGCCTGCTTATTCCTACTGACTGATTCCAGTCCAGTGATCAGGTTTTTCCTTCTCTTTAATATCCTGATGCTCTATAGGTGAAAATAAGCTTGAATACTACAACTTTCGTAAACTCCCATGTTAGCTTTGATGTGTTCTAGCGGTTGACATCACAGTCACCCATGAGTGAACGTGTTCTAATGTCGTCGATGACTTCCATGTTCTGGAAGAGAATTCCAACGACCTAGTTGAACAACGACTTCTCTTCTCTGTTCATTGGCTTGCCCAAACCGCCAAATTTGTTTGTCGATGAATCTAGGATCTATTATTATGCAAGTATAATGATAGCTGTTAGCTCAGGCTCTTACCAGTTGATAGTATACATAAGAATGGTCAAGAAAGGAGTGAGTGTGGAAGCGAAATATAAAGAGACAAAGAGAAGTAGTTTGGCTAATCCGTCGGATAGGTCTGATGAATGATGATTTCCTGACAATTTTGTCTCTTGCAATGTTTCGAGAAACCTCATTCTAACAGATATATTTGGCTGGTTCGGAACTTTTGACACGCACTGTGTAACGAACAGGTTAAAGTAAGCATTCATTAACATTAGCAATCTTCGACATTGCTGCTTACCGATGTAGAACACTCCAGTCTCTGTGTGAGTCTCTGTGGTTTTCGTCTTTGTGTGTGTCACAATAAACTTTTCTCGTGTTGTTTACTAATGAGTTTATTGAATAAAATAGAATTCAGTTCTCTTGTGAATGTACGAACATCTAGTCACATTTACCAATAGTTAAAGGATCACTTCGTTGTCGTAACATAAGCACTAATTAACACGCAATCAACAGATGAATGCTCTACAAAACAATTATATCATATAGTGATATTCTTATATCATATAGTGATATTATTATATCACAATATATATACTGAGGGTCAATGTTTACAGCCTAATAATAACTGTTCAATGATATGGAATGATTTAAAACTATTTTACAAGATTCGAAGATACATCACATTTGGTATTTGGTTATTCATAGCATCTAACAATGATTTATTATAAAAAAAAGGGATAGTAGAAAATAAATGTGTATCTTGCCAGACAATTGATATATAAGAACATATTACGTTAAATTGTTATAATAATAAGATACTATGGAATGGGTTAAATATTAGTAGGCAGAATTATACGAAACTCACGTGAAAATTTTAATGCAGTAAATGTAATTTATAGACCAGAATTCAGGTATTTCCCTCCCACAAAACACAAGTCTATTTTATGTTTAGCTGGTAACACTTTTCAAATTTTATTGCAAGAAAAAGATCAATATCGTAGTGTTATTTCGTAACACTTTGTCCCTCCGGTTTCAGACTATCCTTGTGTCAGAAAAGATAAAAACTTTATGCGTCATATTATAGAGTAATATAATAAACAAATGGTTGTTTTTCAACTTTTGTTGGATGTTAAATTTAATAGTTAATATGTTTGTGTGTTTAATTGCTCTTATACGGGTATAAATTTTGGTAAAAAAAACGGTTGATATATACGTACTAGCGACCGACCATCCTGAGGTTTTCATGGTTTCCCCTCAGTCACATCAGACAAATGCCCAAATAGTAGGTTCAACTTAGGCCCTGCACGACTCCTTTCCACATCTTTGCCCCTACCCTATACTGGCCTGAGCCACAGAACCTGACATTCACCTGGCATGATTTAGATAATCTTTAAATATCAAAACGATTCGATCTTAGAATATTCCAATTATGAAACGAACACAATTCCGTTGAGCCACCCCAGTGCACATTCAGTGCACATCTTATTTATTTCTTGCACTGTATATCTTCGCAGACGTCTTTGAATTTACGAAATCTTGCCTAGATTGGATATTCTAGAAGTAATGCTGCCCATTCTAGAACAGAAGCGGCCAATTCTAGAACAAAAACATACTTAGACTTAATTTTCCTAGAAAAAAATATCAGTTCTTCAATATATTTTCAGTGGTAACTTCGTCGTTAACAAAAACATTCTTATCCAGATTGTCTATGACAATTTCGTTCTGTTAGTTTGCATGAGAAACTTACTAAAGCGAACCTTGGTTCAGTGAAATATTCATCTGAGTTACAGTTCCCCTATCTTCGTAAATGATCCAAAGTTATCCCATTACTCATGTTCTGAATGATCCATTTAGCCGATGTCAAATTGTATCTCGTAATGAGGTTAACAGGTCACTCAATAAGGTAACTTTGTACCACTCTTCCTGCTTTACATTTGACATTTATTAATATCAACTGCCACAAGCCAGAATATATTGCTCACCATTTGATCTCTTTCTTTAAGTAAGTTAGAAAAAAGTTCTTTTTTTAGAACAGTCATAAAGTTTTCATTTCCCTTCTAACAAATGTTAATTTATGTGTTTGATTTAAAATTTTAAGCGACTTTCTTCCAGGTACGTGTAAGACAATTCTGTACTAAGATACAAGCACATTCCTACATACGCCATATTAGGTTCCGGTTCTTAATAAGAAGAGAGTTTTGAATTATTCAAATGCAATGATCATTCAGAAGAATTAAACGACATTATAAGAAATTAAATATGAAGGAGCTTCTGAATAGTAAACATATATAATAGGATAGTACCTTGAATAGGCCAGGACCTATCCCTTTTAACATCCTTTCTCTTTTAGTCCGGTCTGTTCGCTACATGTCTAAAGGCCATCAATACAGAAACATAACGTCTAGCATTTTGTCCTAAACTGAATCCACATTCTCACATCGTATTGATATTCGGTTACTTTTCTTTCCTCTAGGGTGTCTCCGTGCTTGAGTGATAATATTTGCTGCTTCGTCATCAAATGTCCCGACTTCCATTCCCGGTGGGGAAACAAGTGGTTAGGAGCCCATGTTGACCTGTGACTCCATTCTTCCAATGTCATTTTAGTCAGATGAAAGGTAATGCCCAACCAACACTGTCTCACCTTGCCAGGGACCTTCAAATCAGGTCCTGCCTTCGGGTAGAACACAGACTCATCACTTTCCTCTGGATTCGTTGCGTCTTCGGCAACCCGTTATACATTTATGTGTAACTGGTTGTATAAAGTTCAAGGACTATTGCTCCTGCATCTCTGTTCTCTGCTGCATCTCATTCAGGATTATTCGCTCCTATCCGGAACTATTTTGACATTTGAACTAAAAGGAAAAAAACACGTCTATTGGATTTTGTTTCTTTCTTTATATCTGCAATGTTACGTTTCATTTGGCTCATTAGCTAGGGCTTTGTGGTGTATTTCTAACCTCGTTTGTTCTATTGTCATAGGATCTGTGTTCTTTTTTTACATGGACGTAATATGCAGCATTGTATTGGTCGTCATGCATGTACTTTTCGTCTATTTACCACTTTTCGTTATCTCTTCTGGTTCTCGAGATATTTCAACAACATTGATTTCATAGCCCACTTTTACGCCCGTGTTTGACCCCTTAAATGTGACGTTTTCAAATATAAAAAATACGAGTCGCTTATTTTCGAATGTTCTACATATCTGTGCAATATGATAGTAATCGGCGTGTTACACCTGAGAAACTTTCCTTATAAGATGAAAAATAGATACGGCATTTAGTTATGAAGCAATTTAAGTATTATGCGCTTACGCCGAAGAACTGGAACATAAGAGAGAACTTTATATAATACTACCCTTCCGAATAATACTCAAATCTACCCAACTCCAACTTGATTGCTTAGCCTTGTGCAGAAGCAGATTTTTAGTTACCAAATCTCCAATTTGTGAATTTCGATTCTTATTTTAAGCTAATCGAATGCGTTCTCTTGAATTTTGCAAACATTAACAACAATTAGTTATTATAACTTAAATCATTTACAGTTATACTCTTAACGAATTTAAAAAAATGAAAATTTGATGGTTGTGTATTTCGAAAACTCGAAACGCTTTAAAAATCTGGTAATACAGTATAGTACAATCAATAGTATTAACGTAATAGCCGGAACGTATATTGAAACGAATTTCGCTGTGCGGTATTGCGTCAAACATCAACTGTCACGTAGCACATAACCACTGGCATAATACGTTTGTAACTGGGTAAAAGGAATTAAAGTTTTGCTTTAATCCATTTACAACACTCCATGTCCAACTTACAGATAGTGACGGGGTATTTCATTTCAGTTAGCACTTGTATACTAGCAAAGGATTCTTTGGAATATTATTTTAGCGTAATGACGAATGAATTGATTTTAAAACTCGCATGAGAAAGAAATTTAGATTTCATCAGAAGCAAAAGATAAAATTGATTTCCTTGAATATTAAAAGAAGGCATGATTGCATGCTTTGGCAACGAATCAAACCAGCTCCCAACTGGGAATTACAATTCTGATTATTCCGCGAGACAATATCATCTTTAGTAGTCTCTTAGGTACTAAGGTATCTCAGGTTTTCGAATTAATATACAATAAATTTAAAGGAGCTTATATTCAACGTTTCATCTCCTTTTATTCTCCTGCACATCTCATACAATACTATAGAAGAAAGAAATTAAATTTCCTGTTAAAGATTAATTGATATTTCATGACGTGCTGATGATGAAGTTGCCCGCAAATGAGATGTAGATCAATGGTAGTATTTCTCAGCGATACACTGCAAATATGATACTTTCTCAAGTGACACCACCACCACCAAATTGATATAATTAATCTACAAGGTGGACAAAAATTCTACGAACGGAAAGTTCTCATCAAACCAAGGTTCTTTGAAGAAATGTAAGAAGGGCGTAGTTTCATAGCTAGACTCGTCTAAAATCAGCACGGCCTCATCATAAATGATGTCATATCTTGCCAGGCAATGACGTAAGCTGTGTCGGTTTATCAAGTCATTATTTCAGCAAAGTTTATGATTGGTGACTTCAGCTTAGTGGGTATTTCTGTGCTTGCCTATAGCGCAATATTAATCCCTTAATAACGAAATGCTTACGGTACAAAACCCGTCTATGTGGCACTCGCTGAGACATAAAGTTTGATGAAATACATCTATTCGGTACAACTTCGATTATGATTTGCTAAACTGACACAGCTTAAGTAATTATTTATCGAGATATCACGTCATTTATAACAATGCAGCAGCTACTTTGGACTCCTCTAACTCAAAAACTACGACTTAAAAAATCAAAAATATGTTGTTCTTAGTTTGATAAGAACTTTGAGTTGTTATTAATGTCATAAACCAGCTGGTATACTTCTAAGAATGGGACCTACAGCTTTTTGGTAAAATGAATACCAAACCACTCCGTTCAATGGACCTGGCATGTTCAAATTCAAATAACAAGAAAAATCGGTTAGAAAATTGAACCCCTTTATTCAAACCTTTAAAAGATGCATTTCTTTATTTCAGAGTACTTGTTATTAGAGACTATGATGGTTAATGAAGGCAACAAAGATTTATCAGATATAAATTTACTATAAAGGTGGGTGGGGTTAGGTGGAGTTATTATGATACAGAATATAAAACTTTTGCTGTGACTTTTCTCTGGATACTGCGACACCAACAAAAATAATTGTAAAGTAGGAAATTGTATGAATATTTAAACTGTATGTGACAAAATTTTCGGATGTCTTTATGTTTTAAGAAAAATTGACGAAAAAAAATAATTTAATTTTTTCGTTTTTAGTTACTTTGCCGGATACTCAGATTTTTGACAATAATTACAACAACGAAGAAAGTGATTAGCTTTTGGAAAAACGGTCCTCCACAGAGAAATTTGAACCTTGTGATGCTAATAATTAATAACAATTTCGAGACCAAGGCGGGAATTACTTAAGAGTTCAATTATAACAGCAGAACCAAATAAGATTAACAAATATATTTTAACAAGACTAATTACAAAGAATGACGATCTCTCTTGCTGATATCGACTCGGTGGCAGCGCTGATTAAGGTAAAGAACGATTCCTAGCATTCAATACTTACTAAATACGCAACACATTAATTACTTTGACAAACGACGGATATACTCTTCAAAAATGAACTGACGAAGCTAGTAACGAACCTACGTACCTAATACGTGAAATATGACAAGTGAAAGTACCCCCTATTGAGGACAAAGTACGAATTTCATGGGTTACTAACAAGATTGCACACTGGCTTCTGGAAAACGTCTGTTTCGTAAAACTTCTGTCATCACTCCTGGAACTTTGTCGCCACTACGGCAACGAATGCACACTATACAATTCCCCCACAAACTTCACTGTATTCAAGAATACTGTGGTGTAAGTGGGTTATGGAAAGTACTGGCACATTTTAGCTATGACTGCCATCCTGGACAAATTCCGTGCAAAGGGCCGCTTAAAATCAAACACATTGACATAGACAAAAATAATTATCAAAAATCTTAAACTTCGAAAACGGAGAAAGTGTTGCTAA
>JAGDQP010056157.1:0-12993 GCA_022664845.1 Lepisma saccharinum
GCCAGTGATGTAATGGAGGGTAAACGCAGGTATACGGCGTATACCCACCTCAATTATTTAGACGTCACCGTATACCCACCTATATAAAATTTATAAAATACGCAGGTATAAGGGATAGATAGTAAGCGGGAAGTTTCGTTACAATGAGTGAAGCGTATACTCACCTAAAAATTTAGCATGACATCCCTGCTGGTAGCTGCATGAACGAGAAACAAGTGTCGAGCGACTAGGTCACCTGCACGAAGATGACTGCGGTGCGGTTGGACTAAAGTTGACCTACCCTAACTTTACCTAAATATCAAGGAAACTAACATAATTTT
Organism: Lepisma saccharinum; assembly: GCA_022664845.1. Lineage (NCBI taxonomy): Eukaryota > Metazoa > Arthropoda > Insecta > Zygentoma > Lepismatidae > Lepisma > Lepisma saccharinum. Next base: position 321 of record JAGDQP010056157.1, read on the forward strand.
AACTAACCTAACCTTCTTTACACGAAATGTAGTCTTTCGAGATTAATGTAAAACTGTTTACGAAATCATCATAATTTTAGGATGAAACTAACCTAACACTCTGCACCCCATAATCAATTTTTCAACATTAATGTGAAATTATTCGAAAAAGCTATGCTTTTTTGTATGAAATTAGTCTCACCTGAAGGAAAACCCAGGGGTGTTTACAGTAGGTGAGCCAGAGCGGAGTCCCGGTACTTCTTTTAGATGTCAGGAAACGCCCTGCCTCTTTGTATTAAGATCTTATTTATTTTCTAGAAAACACTAAATTAGGATATCTAGTAGTTTTAAACAACAGGGTACCTATTGTTCCGTGTCGTTGTCTGGTTAAAAGGCACAACAATGTAAGTAGTTTCGCAGATTTTTTAAAATGAAAATTTAAAAAAAAAGAATATTTAGGGCTTTGCTGAAGAGTACGGTTGATTACTCTTGTAATAGGAGTGGCATTATTGATCTCATTGCCATACCGCAAAGGTACGTACACATTAATGTACTTACCATACTCATACTCTAACAAACTATTCTTGAATCAAGTGCCCTGATACTAAATTTTCTTCAAAACTATACCAACTCTAACCTTCTCCATGCGGTAACTTAATATTTTGACATTAACGTGACCAGGAATAATATATAATTATTGAATGAAACTATCCTATTCTAGGGGCCACGGTGGCTCGCCGATCCAGGTGGTCGTGCGGGCTAGTGCGGTAGTCTAGCGACTCCACGATCGCGGGTTCGAATCCCGCCTCGGGCATGGATGTGATTTTAACTGTGTTGTCCATAAGTAGGTTAAGAAAGATAAACGAAAAATAAATGGTCCCAATCGTATAAATAAACGCAATGTACTATGAAAGTTAAATAAACGAGATTTTTTAAAAAAAGTGTCTCAGTTGGTAGAGCGCTCACCTCTGGTGCTATGGGTCGTCGGATCGATCCCGCCTCATCCCATGTGGGCTTTGTGGTGGACAAACACCGTCTACGTGGGTTTTCTCGGTGTGCCCCCGTTTCCTCCCACATCCTTCATTTCACCAATTCATCCCATTATCATCCATACGGACTGAGTCATAGTTGCCTAAAGGCCTTAAAATAAATTCCATTATAAAGTAAGTTTATTAACTTAGAGCAAATTAACCTAACGTTCTTTACTGCGAACCAAATATTTTACACAGAAATCACTGTTGTAAAAATGGTCAACTTTTGATGAACATCGTAATTCTATCCTTATATAATTCTATGTTTAAGTGCCATTGTAAACATGATGCATAAGAAAATAATTATTGAATGGACATTAGATACTTCTCCCATTGTCCGATCCTCTGTTCAAATATCTGATCTCGTCTAACCATACGTGACCTACCAGGTGTATGCATAAGTAGTTTCCGGTTTACCTAAGAGATGGCGCCAGCGAAAAGTACGCAGCGTATTCATTTGACACATACGTCATTTTGTTCGTCTGACATTAAACTACAAACACACACAAGTTGAGTCCGCCAAACACTAGCGTCTTTGTTTTATCGTTCAGTGATCATGTCGAAGTTTGTGCCTGAAAAAGAACAATTATTGGAACTAACTAATTTGCTTACAGTTAATCCTAGAATCATTGTGATGTAACGTAACCAAACGTAATATGTTCTCTGAGAGTATGCAGTTAACTCCAGTTCGCATATGCCCGTACCTGTCACGGTTGTAGAACAACGGCATGCCTGAGAAAATTTACGATACTAATAGTAGGGATATGTAATGTATTATAAATTAACATGAACTAACTTGTTATTTAGTCGGAAATCAAAGGTAAATACGAATGGTTTATTATTTCCCCAGTGGAAAACGATATGCAGACTAGCAATAAAGAACTGTCTCTAGTATCTTATCTACTTAGCCAGCAAATCAAAGTATAAACCGCGAATATTTTGAATATCTAGAGTATTTTGTAGACTAGTTCTGTAATATTTGGAATTCGAAAATCCATTATCACGGGAATTACAGTAATGATAAATAATGTACGTTACGATGATTAAATTATTTTCATTATTTATTTATTTCTTTTTTTTTCATAGGTAGAAATGCTTCAGAATAAACCTTGAGTTCACTTAACATTTCTGACCAGAAGAAATTTGCAAATAAGTAAATAAGCGTAAACTCTACCGTTATCCGCTAATACGTTTAGAAAAGATGCGAAGAGACTGAGACAGACACCAACACACTGAAGAATATTAAAGTTGGAGAAAATGTTATAAGGAAGATACTTTATGTGCAGTGTTTGGTATTATTAATGTTATAATACAAGATTTTTCACAGCTAAATCACACGAGGAAATATATCAGAAGATGAAACCTCTAGGAAGAATTTAAAGTTCAAGTAATAAATTATTACCATGACTATTTACAACTCAAACGGAAAATGTTACAAATTGTTATTCAAGGTCTCTGACGTTTCTGTAATACTATTACAACGTTTTGCCTTTATTCCAGGTGTTAATCAGGATGTGATAAAACCCATGCATTCTACATTGACACGCATTTCAACATAAAATAGATGATGTTTCCTGGAGGAAACGTTCTAAATGTTCATTTAGATTACAATGTAAGATCCGATTAATTTAACGAGTCTCATGATTCTGGCTAAGACGTAAAGAAACATTTTGTTCGCTGACTATGCAGAAGTTATGGTTCTATAAATTGTATGTCTTTATGAATGAATCATTATGTCCACTGAATGATCACTCATTTAAAACATATAGTGAATATTTCATTTGTTTTTGAAGTCTTGAATAAGGAATAACAGACGATTTCAAAGATTTTTTTCATTGAGCATAAAAATTCAATAAAATGATCCGCAAAGATGAATTGTGTTGTACCGTACTTATTTCGATAGCTTTTTGCCTTGCATTATATATGCACAAACTTTCCTAAAAGGTCATACATGTCATGAAACACTGAAAAGTTGGTTGTAGATAAGAAAAACGTTGAATGAAATAGCAGGATGAACCGAAACCTTAGCAGTCCAATAGATTCTAAAAAAGTACGTTGATCTTGTGCTGATGTAATAGATTGTTTTACATAAGTATAAGTTCTGATAATTGGCCCATCATCTTTTGCCATTGCTGGATTAACGAGTTTTCAATTATTAATCCAATTAGAGACAAATATAGCGAAGTGAATTGAGATCGAGCAACTAACGCTTCCAGTTTGTTTTTCTCTCGATTTTTATAACGCAAAAAAGAAACAAATTTTACTAATTAATTTTAAGCTCATGCTTGTCTGATGATGAAAATCTAGGACATAATGAGCTAAGTTTTATAGTGTAACCATTTTTATATGAGAAATTTGAAGAACATCTGGAAGTCGTTACCTCCCTATCATAACGAAATTTATCATTATCAAAATGAGCGTTGTGGCTCTGCGGAAGCTGTCGATCTTTTTTAATTGAGGCCCCAGGCTGGAATTGGTCAGCCTGCTTCCTTAGGCACATGAGGCGAATAAACAGATAGTGGTCGCCATATTCCCATTCTTTCTTCCGCTCATTGTGTTAAAGTTATAAACTGACGATGTATTCTTAAGCAATATGTTAACGTAACACGTATTAAATTTCAATGGGAAGTTATTTTCTATCAATATAGCAAAACATTTATATTATATGTTTCGTAGATCTGCAAATTTACTTGATTATTTGTGCACCACTATCAAAAATGAGAGAAGTGCAGGCTTGTCAAAATGCGCCCCTACTTCACCTTGGATCTCACTAATCTTCGATCAGAACTGACGAATCGTTAAAAGAATTTTAAGAGCTTTGAAACAGATTAAACTCGTTAATCAACGATTAGTTAAAATCTTCACGAAGGTTGGTGAAACAACAGTTATGGCTCAATGCAAGTGAGTTTTCCCGCCTTTTTCGTTTTAAGTCAATTATTCAAATTTCAATGCAGGTAAACAGGAAATGAACTCTGACGGACCAAAGTTCATTTCGTACTTTTATAATGGGTACAATTAGTTTTAAAGAAATGGTAGTAGTAACGTCAGCGTTGTGTGCAGAGACTTTTGGGACATCATTCTATCACGAAAATGTCTGCACACAATCCTGAAATTACTAGTAGCATTACCTTAAAACGAACTTTAATATTATTAAAGTACCAAACAAACTTTGGTCCGTGCAAGTTAATTTCTTGTTTTCCTGGACAGAAATTTGAATAATTGACGTAAAACGGAAAAGGCGGGAAAACTCACTTGCATTGAACTTTATTCGATCGGTCAACAATAAATTAAAAACACCGATTAACGAATATCGTACTTCCCTTGTTTTCGTCACAGTTTGTCTGGACAGACACTAGATGGCAGGACGCTACAAAAACGAGAAAAGGCGGCACAATACGTCACTATGGTACCTTCCTATCTATATTTCTCTTTTATCTATGCTGGTAATGGCGCTTGGCTCAATATCGTTGTTGTAATTTATGAGAAAAAGAAAGATGATGCGGAAAACAACAAAAGTTGACATTGCGTTGGAATAGAAGAATATATATTGTATGCAATCTTCTTTGTAACAATTAGCGTGTTAACCCTTATTGATGGTACTGGATCATTTGAAATTCTACCTTTTGTTTTTGGGATATCAAGGATAAGTGAAAAAAGAAAATAGCCAAGTATTTTTATAAATAAAAAACGGATTAACACTTGGAATCCAATTGACTCCTTGTATGAGTTAAAGTGACATTGCAATGGAAGGACCCGCCATAATAAGAAAACTGGATGAAACTGTTGTGAACAGGATAGCTGCAGGTGAAGTAATACAACGACCAGCTAATGCTTTGAAGGAGATGATCGAAAACAGGTGGGTTGACCCAAAAATTTTGTGACGCTGCTGCTATGCAATCAGTTCAAGGGCCTTGTACTATTTTACATATTTGATGCAATTGTACAAACGACACGACATCACAAAATAACGGAGTTTACTTTATCTACTCCAAAGAAAGTAAAATTTACAGGAGAAAGTGTAGAGCAGTGGTGAAATGCAAATTAGAATAAGTTTTGGGTGCTGTCATAGTTTTACGTCGCCAGAAAGTGGAAAATTTACAGGGGAAATTGAATTCGTGGGTAAGTAAAGGAATGTGTCTTATGTAAGATTAGCATGGCACTGTTTGTCTAAAGTGCCTAATTTGTTTAAATAACGAAGGTTTCTTACCCGCTTCAAAGTACTTAAAAGTAAACTGCCATTTTAAGCAGCAGGCAATATGGAAAACGATCGCAGCGCCATGAACAGCAGTATTCCATCGAACGGTGAGTAACTGATTGTGTTAACTGCTAAATTTCAAAATACGTACCCGTTGGTCTAGTGGTTAGCGTTGCTGACTACCGATTGAGGTGACCCGGGTTCGATTCCCGGCGTAGTCAAGCATTCTTTCCAAGGTGCATGGGGCTTGAACGGTGCCCGTCAGCATCGTGATGCAATTGTGGAGCTGCTATGAGTAAAAGATAGTGGCGATCACAGTGATCACTTAGGCTCTCCCAACCCGTCTAGTCAGCGTGGGAGTGAAAGGGTGCCAAAGCCATATCTGCAAGATCACACAGGGCATTACTATAGTAGTGATGGACCAGTTTTAAAATCACTAAAACAAAACCAAAATCACTTAAAAAAACACACATTACGTGTTCATGGCAGGCGAGCGGTTTACGCAATTGTTTTCTTGCACTTTTCGTAGATTCTCTTAGTGACCATACGAACGTGAAGGTTAGGTAAGGTCATGCATTTTTACAAAATATATTTTTATATGTTCACATTTTTTTATTTTTTTTTTATTAATAATTCCTTCTTTCCATTTGTCGTAAATTATCTTGAATTACTGATCATATGAACGTGGAGGTTAGGTGCGGCCATGTATCTTTACAAAAATTATTTTGACACCTTCAGCACACAGGCGTGTTAACTCACCCAATTTGGCATTACTATAGTAGTTACGCACCAATTTTGAAATCACTAAAATCAAACCAAAATATATTTCCTTTTTCGTAAATGATCTTAAATTACTGAACATATTAACGTGTAGGTTACATACGATTCAATAACAATAACGCAATAAATGTCATAATCAGCAGTGCCTTACCGCCTTCCACATGACAACTGTAACTCTACGCAAAATAGTTCCTTCCGCCACAACATGCAGTGCGTCCTAAAACATCTTCAAAACACACTAAAACTATATCATTATTCACTTCAATTGTTACCAACATCAATATTTACCTCCATAATACTCTAAAACATCACACAATTATCTCAATTCCTCCTGTAAATTTCTAAAAATTTGTGCGTCACTACTATAGTTAACCCCCCAATTTCCATTAGAAAGTCGTGTACAATTGTTTCGGGGCCTTCTTCTTTTCTTACATAAATACTCTGCTAGATAACCTTACAAATGCACTTTCCCACGTCATTTCTATACGATTCAATAACTCTAACGCAAGAAATGTCGTAACCATAACAAAGACGCGCCATTTCAACACTGCCTTCCACATGACAACTGTAACTCTACGCAAAATAGTTCCTTCCGCCACAACATGCAGTGCGTCCTAAAACATCTTAAAAAACGCATTACAACATTATTATTCACTTATAATGTTACCCACACTACTATTTTCCTCTCTATTTATTACTCACAAACATCACACAGTTATCTCAATTCATCCTGTAAATTTCTAAGAATTGGTCCGTCACTACTATAGTTAACACTCACACAGGATCAAAATCGGGAAACAAGCACCGGATAAAAACGGCGTAACCGCCGAACGTATGAAAGCACTCCTGACGCTCTCCAGAGAAGCCTCGTCACACTTCACAAAGAAAAGGCGCCTCTTTCCCCTAAAGAAGGATAAGAAGAGCAGAAAGTGAAGCTTCACTTTCACGTGGACAAGTGGGTAACACACACTTTCTTTACTATTCTTCCCTTCCTTTTTCTCTTTGGAAAAAGATATGACCACCTTTCGCTTCTCCCATCTGCTTCGAGAAAGTGGCAACGCCAGAGAAAATTTCTTGTCGGAATCTTTCTGGTGGTCGTGACTATGTTTGGTAAACCACAACTGATAGGGGGTCTGGCTCCTTTACCGAAGGCTTTTGTAACAATCAGCACCATTCCCAATTATTTTTCAAACTTTAATTTCAAAATGCAGACTATTGTAATTTAATATGTTTTTCCAGCATGCAAAGTTTAATAAAGAAAATACGTTTTGCAATCCTTTTTTTTTTTATTTTCTGCTCACACTCCTCGCGAAACAAGAGAAAACGGTCTAACCCCCCACCCCCTTTTTTTTTTTGAAGAAAACAAAAGGAAGACATCTGACAAAGTGGAAACCAGTTGCTTTGTGCGCCTGTAACGGAGGAACCGACCACACGTGGAGGAGGCGAGAAGAATGAATAACCGTTCGGTTAAATCGAACAAAAGGTGATAATACACTAGCACCACCGTATTCTGTTGTTGAGGAAATGCACTTCATTGTTGCCAAAGATCAACTTGCTGCGATAACGAATATTGAAACCTTAGTGGCTCGCTTTCAGCGCCTAGATGTCTGAGCATGTTTGGAGAATGTAGCCAGCCATATAACGCTTTACAACTTGATGTCTGTTTGCAAAATCCAAAAGAGGCACGTACCAGAAATTTCAGGTGCTAATGGATTTCAACGGAAGACACTGAAAGAAGATAAAGGAAACACACCACGACAGACGCAAATGGAGTGAAGGACAAATCATATTCATTTTTTTTAAAATAATTTTTGAAAGAGAAGTAGGGAGAAAGATTGAGGACAGCCAGGGAGAGCAAGGGACCCAGAAATAAAAGAATTCAAAACCTTTGGAACTGAATAACCGCGAACATCTCGTAATATATCTCGAAGTTACCTGTGCGGTACAAAGTAACTTTGATTGTTTTGTTTTTTTTCTTTGTGAATATCTCGTTTTCCATTATGTGTGAGTAAATCTTCGTGTGTGCTACCTCTACTATCGTGAAAGCTCTGCATGTGTGTGTGTTCCGAAGTCTTAGCTTCTATGGACATAATGATTCAGGTGTTGAAACTTTTGAAACACAGTGGTGTACTTTTGAAAGTGGTGGTGCCAGGACTGGAACCAAGTGTCAATGCGTTGTGATTACCGTCGAAGTGATGATTCTTGGCGACCCCGGTCGCGGCATCAAGGAGCATGGTCGAATGAAGGTAGATACCTGCAAACAGGTGTATATCCTAAAATCTCCGAGCAGCAAAAAGGTAGGACAAAATTTCTTTGTTTGTGTTATGCTCGTCGACGCAAGAGACTAAGAGTTTTAACAGCATAGCACTGCGTGTTGGATGGATGAAATCAATTGCGATCTATCAAGAGGGAAACACTCTCTACTTCTAATGTACAGCTTATTTCACGTCCCGCCGTGTTGCGTAATGACCGTCAGTGGTTCCGACTATCACAGCAATTTTTTTTTTTCTTGCCGGAAGTATCATGCCGACTAAAATTTGCGACAGTTTATTGTTGAGACTGATACCAGAACATTGGACTAGCCAGCTTAAGAACTTATCTTTCTATTTCTTTACTGTTTGAACTAGGCTCCATCACAGGGGAAAACTAAAAAGACACGAACTGTCTCAAGCAACTTGAGTGTGTTAGGACAAGCACTATTTTGACTAGTTTATTTTTATACTGATGGCATCCTAAAATCAGCAGAGACCCTAAATAAATTTGTAGAAATATGTCTTTTGGTATGGATACGTGTATTTGAAAATGTAAATGAAGTTAGAAAGAATACAAATATATTAAAAGAAGAAATATTGTGTAAAATGTTTAACTTCTACGTCACCGTGTTTTCGAATCTTGAATTTCAACTGTTGCCAGCTCATAAGGCATTAAACTAAACGTCTATAGAATATTATAAAAGCTTTTTTATTAACATGTTGATCAAAATATGCATGAATATGAATAAATTTTATATTGATTGATCAAGTACAAGTAATAATCAGAGCTCACCAATTACGAGAATGTGTTGTACATATAATAATATTAGTAAAAATGAACAAGAAATTGACGTTTCCAAAATTATCATTGTCAAAATATCCCAGTATTATTGTAAATATGCTTCAGAAACGCGAATGAATGTAACTGCTCTCATTTTTTTCTTTTATATTTTAGCTTGTATAGATTAATAACATAGAGTACTTGTATGAACAATGTAATGAGACACACGCTTGTTGTGTTCGCTTCTAAGAAATATATAAATACTAAATCATTAAATCCTTGTGATCAAGTTCATTCCACAGTCATTTGCGGTTCGCTGATTGTATGTCCACGGTATTTCACGAACTTGAACGTTATATTTGCGTAATTATTCAATGCAGATGCTTCCTTTTGATTTTTTTTTTAGTTTAGACGCAAAGGCGACAAATATCCAGATTAGTGTAAAAGAAGGTGGATTAAAATATATGCAGATTCAAGATAATGGAACTGGAATAAGAAAGGAAGATTTAGAGATTGTATGTGAACGATTTACCACTAGTAAGCTGCAAAAATTCGAGGATCTTTATACTATTGCAACGTACGGATTTAGAGGTGAAGCTTTAGCTAGTATTAGTCATGTGGCTCATCTTACAATTACAACAAAGACTGCCGATGGAAAATGTGCTTTCAAGTAAGTATTATTTCATATGAACGTGTTACATCATATATAATACTTTTCAGTAGTGAAATATATATATATTTAAGAAGATAAAATGAATTATATGGGCGGTAACAGCACTATGGCTTACGCCCGTCCCGGTATACATTTAATATTACTTGTCAAACAATGAAGAGTAGTAAAACTGCTTACTTGAACCTACAGCAACATTTTGTCAAAAGTTTTTAATAGATTTGGTTTAATACATTATGATTTAACTTCAACTAGGTTCTTTCTGACTATGACTGGCACATTTCATCACTCAACATACTTCAACTTCTTCATACACTCGTATACAAGAACTGCTCTTTTTAACCAGTTCTAATTTCCATGTCTTCGACCCCTCGTTTCTCCCCCAACAACTGAAGTAGGACCTGCACCTTAATCCGAAAATATTTTCTTAATTTTATACCCTTTGGTAGCTTTACGAGGATTTTCTGTATATTGGTATCCAAAAGTACCTCTTTATAAAAATGGTCTCTTTATTTTTGTAAATGCAACTCATAAGAATCGTTCATGTGTTTTGTGTCTTTCGAGTTTCTGTTCTAGAAAGAGCTCAAGCGTCAAAATCTTTTCGTTACAACAGAAGATTAGTGTACAGTATAATTTTGATTAACTCTTCGTATGTATTAGTTATTCAAACAACGTTTATTTTTTTAAAAAAAAATGTCGTCATGACTTGAACAACGGACTAAATAAATAGTTTTCTCCAGAGTTAGTTCAGTTTTTCTAACGTATTTTACCTAACGCCTAGTTCTATAAACCCTGCAGACTTGATACCTCCCCTATTGATATCATTTTATTAGATAACGGAAATTGTTTTGTATACCAGACCAATGTAGTACTTTTTTTTTAAAAAAAATACAATTTGGAAAGCATCGAAGTTCAAGCAAATATAACTCACAAATTGTTTCCCTTTCCTAACAGAAATTAAAACCTGAATAGATATAGGTCTTTCCTCAGGTGTAAAATTTGCTTTCGATTTTATCTGTTTCTGATAGTTCAAACTTACTTAAGATTGTATAGCGCCAAAGGTGCGTAGCTGCAAATTTAGAGTTTCTCTGAGTTAATGCTATGTAGACATGTCTCATAGATTCTATTTTGTTCTGCCAAAGTGGCATAATTACATTCTAAATCGTTTGAAAGATATTTGAAATTACATTAAGGCGTCACTCATTCATTAGCATTGCGTTGTGTGTGATTTAAACTAGATTTTATCAGAAGTATAAATACTGCAGTTCCGGCCCTTCAGCGCTCAATTATCGTAAATTCTCAATTCAGTTAAACCATAGATTTTATTTCAAAAATACATGCAAATAATGAATCAAGTATATGTTCACTTCTCTTTTCTAAATAGAACCAATTCTTCTATGTACTTCGTACGTAACTTGCTCATCGTACATATACTAGTAGATCGTTATAAAAACTCTGTGTGTGTTTTTTTTCATAGGGCATCTTACTGTGACGGTAAACTCAAGGGACCTCCTAAACCGTGTGCTGGTAATCAAGGAACTCAAATATGTGTAGAGGATCTTTTTTACAATATTGCAACAAGACGAAAAGCACTCAAGAGTCCTGCGGAGGAATATGGAAGGATATTGGACGTAGCAAGTCGGTATGCGGTGCATAATTGGAAAGTTGGTTTTACTGTAAAAAAGCAAGGTGAAAGTGTTTCGGACGTGAGGACTCCGCCAAATTCAACTTGTGTTGATAATATTCGAACTATATATGGAAATTCGATATCAAGGTGAGTTACTACTGCATTTTTTTTTTCCACAACTATAGAAAAATTCCTCCTATCACTTATTCCGAAGGTTTTGCTTGAGTGTTGGTTAGAGTATAAAATATATAATTGTCTGGAAATTTCCTTACAAGATGAGTGTTTGTTGCATAGTTCTTTCAATAAAAGTTTAAATGTATTTATTTATAGAAACGCTGTGAAAATAGTCCAAATTATGTCAATGCAAAATACAGCTAATATGATTTTTATACTGTCTTATTGATGATAAAAACTTACATTGAAATTGGGGTAAAGAGTCTAAATATACAAAATATCTACGTTAAGAAATAAACAAACTGTGAATGATCTAAGTGGTTTCTGTACGTGAAAATGGTTTAGCGTATTGAAGAACCTGCAGCAGATCACAACCACTACATTCCATTGTAGAGTAGCATCTATTTATGAAAGAAATATTCAGTTTTAAGATTAAAGAGTTTACGTGAGTAACTGTTGGGAAAACTAAGATTAACAAATGAAGTCAAAACGAGAACTCATATTAATAACTCGATGATTCGTTTGTCATGAACCACATAATATCTAGACAAGTAGCAGAAGAGCATGTTTATGTGGTGAATTGCTGTAGGAATTCAAAAGTCGTGACAGGAGCAAAGGTGTCCATTTTGGCCTGACCTCCACTCCACCTCCCATCCAGCTTTTATCTGGCCCTCCGCCTCCACTCCACCTCCACTCCAGCTATGATGTGCCCCTCCACTCCACATCACCATCCAGCTCTGATCTGCCCCTCCGCCTCCACTCCAGCTATGGTGTGCCCCTCCACCTCCACTCCACTCCACTCCAGCTATGATGTGCCCCTCCACCTCCACTACACATCACCATCCAGCTCTGATCTGCCCCTCCACCTCCACTCCAGCTATGATGTGCCCTCCACCTCCACTCCACATCACCCTCCAGCTCTGATCTGCCCCTCCACCTTCACTCCAGCTATGATGTGCCCCTCCACTCCACATCACGCTCCAGGTTGGAGGGTGAGGGGGAATGATGTTGAGGGGTGACCTCCGGAGGGTGAACCTCCGGAGCGTGGGCGTCGTCAGAAAATTTTCCAGGGTGGGGCCATAAAGATTAAAACACGTTCTGGGCGAAAGGCAGGTTTATTATTATTATTAGCGCACCCGTATGAATTATTAACGTAAGTGAAAAGGGAAAAATATAGGGTTTGT
>JAGDQP010056158.1:0-12993 GCA_022664845.1 Lepisma saccharinum
CTCTGTGCACCGTAAATTTATTGATACTATGACCCGTATCGATAAGGTGGAAGCCTCCTATCGTCGCCATGTAATGTACAAGAACATTAACTATATCAGTGAAAACTGAAAGCTATAAAAGAAATTAAAATAAAGAATACATGAAAGGTTGTAAAACGGCCTTCCAAAAGTAAAACAAGAAACACATATAATTAACTCAAGGGGAATTAGCAAGACCTGTGTATCGCAAGTATATTACCATCAATCTATAGCAAGGTAAAGTCTCATCATTTGTAAATTGTACCACTTCTGTATTTGGCAAGCTGTTTTCACAGAGGCGCTATCAAATAGAACGAATATGGAATACTAGTACGTGTGGTGTACCTCGAGAAGAGAGCTTCTGTTAAATTTCCTATCGTAGGAAGTTGGGATACTTTTGGTATCGATCCCTACCTCCACGAACAAATACGATACTTTTTCGATACTTTGATATGTTACTTTTTGGCGCTGATATCTTTCTCTGGAACTAATTCCATAGAAGAACGTTATAACTTACACCTCACAGGCATACCTTCTTGAATTCCAATTTCAGTTATGGCTTTTATTCATCCATGGCTCTGGTCGGGAAAGAATGTATTGGTGAAAGAAAGCAGGAAGGAGTCGGCTATGGCCTAACTTTAGAGTTTTATCCCGGTATTGGACTAGTGTGAATGAGTAAATACACGGGAAAACCTGTCAGGATGGTCGATTGCTGGTATCGAATCCAGGACTCTCCGAATATGAAACCATCTGTCTACCAGGTGCGCTACTGCCGCTTCGTGCAAACCTTCGTAAGTTTTCAAAAGAGGAGGAGGTTTCGATGCTTTGATATATTTTTTGCCACTGATCTCTTTCTCTGAAAATGATAGAATGTTATAACTAATCTCAAAGATTCTTGTATTTGAATTCTTGAATGCTATTTCTTCTTCTTCGATTCAACCCTTCACAATAATACAAAGCAAGTTTCATATAATGTTTCTTTATATTGTATATCTTGGGGCCTCTTTGCGGAGGATCCAAAAGGCTATTTTACTTGCAAAAAGAAAAAAAACAAGTTTCTTTTAACTAAAAGAGTGCGATATTCAAATACATGCTATTAGAACTTGTTCCTACAGTACCTCTTGCAATGCAACATACATCTTCTAGTCTTTGTGTATCTTTTAGAAGAATGTAATTTCAAAATGTTGTATGTTATTTCCGACAATAATGAAATCAAACAAATCATTTTTTTTCGATATTAAGTAAAAGGTTCAAACGAGGAGTGTGTTTTTTCATGCCCAACACTGACCATCCAAATTGCTAAAGAACATAAGGAACAATTGGTTGAATCAAAAGGATGAGCTCAGAACTTTCACATTTCCGAATCTTAAATGCGAAACCTGCAACGTAGAGTCGTTTAAGAGAGCTGAATTCAGTCATGTGAAAACGGTTTCTAATATTGAAAGGGATGCCTTTTTTGAAAAATGGGTTCAGATTATACGAAAAGAATCTGTGCCCTAGCAACCTAGAGAAGCAACAGGTCGCCTTAAACGTTTTTGATGTAATTAGTAGGGCACCGAGCCATTGTAGTTGTGGCTTAACATTCGGGAGGTGGCGGTTTCGATCCCAGCGGCCGACCATCCTTACTAAGGTTTTCCACGATTTTTCCTCAGTCACACCACGCAAATGCCGGGATGACACTTTCAACATAGGCCCTGGTCGACATCTTCCCGAATCCTTTCCCCTCCCCTATCCCGACCTGAGCGTTAGATGCCTAAAGGCCATAAATAAACTTCAAATTAAAATTAAAGACGGGTATTCCTTATCTCATATGCTAATAGTATGAACAGTAATCAATAAATTATTTTTCATCTCTGGGGCACAAAGCGATGTTAAAGTCAAAATGGCCATGTTTTATAAAATTTACCCTCTAAAAATACCTTCAGTTCAACAACAAGAAACCCGCATAAGGTAATGGTAAGAAATATGCATCAGTGACCAGACACACCCCAACAAGCTGTTGCCGCAATGGCTCAATGTTGGAGCGCTCATTACTGGTGCGTGAGGTTTTCGGTTCGAAGTCGCCTCGTTCCATGTGTGCTTTATGGTGGACAAACATCGTAATACATACATGCCAGTCACCATCTTTCTTTGCCTATACCTCTTTATCAGAACACTGACTCTGTGAGCACATCAAACAACAGATGATACATCGGCATCCTAAAAAATAATGAAATAAAATAACTAATATTCTGTATGATTCAATCATATGACACAATGCGATGATCAGACGTTATATGTGGTGCCATGAACTGCGAGTGTGGCCCAAGGATGGCGTAGTGCCAGAAGTCATTTCAACCTCAAATAGACTCTACTTGAAATTCACTAACAATAAAAATACGAGAGTGTAGCATCTGGCACAATGAGTTGAACAGTCAAGTTATCCACGGACGCCATCTTGAAATTGTGTCAGCCATCTTCATCTCAAATAGACTTTACTTCAAAGTTAACAATGAAAGTACTTAATACCAAAATTTATGGTTTGTCATTAGACATTATCCATTAATATAGCACAATGCGTTGAAGAGTGAAATTATTGGCGGACGTCATCTTGAATTATGGGAGTTGCACAATTGTGACAAGGTGTCATAATCCAATTTAAATATTCTGTACTTCTAAGCTACTAACGATAAAACATATTTAATACGAAGTTTTAGGTGTGTTATATGACATTATTCAGCTATATGGCACAATGCATTGAACAGTGATGGTATCGGTGGACGCCATCTTGAATTGTGGGAGTTGGTCAAGGGTGACAAGCTGTCATCATTCATTTTCTTAAATAGACCCTACTTGAAAATTATCAACAATATAAAAAAAAAACTTTATATAAAAATTTTGGGTTCGGGCAAAAAAAAATGGCTGCTGGACTATAAGGCGTAATTGGTGTACTTCCACGTCAATGACAGACACATTACTGTAAAGTCACGATTGTAATTTTTTCAGTATAAAAAAAAACTTAACGAAATCTGAAATTGTATTTATAAAGTTCTAAAATCACGACCAAAACTAATAAAATAATTCCCAAGAGAGGTATTTCAGGTTTCACACTGTCAGGTGACATCTCATCATTTTCCTTCATTCACTAACCAATGATCTTTGTATGTTGAATTGTGTTGATTAATGAATAATGGAATGGTCAAATTAGCTTCCGATTGTTTCCACGACTCATTATAATTCAACAATAAGTTCGATTAATTAAAGCAATAACAATATCCTAGATTCTAAACAGGAAAACTACGTGTAATGGATACATTCCTAACCCTGCCTCGTCGGAGTTTCTCGTGCAATAGAATAGGCTAATAACACTCTTCCGATCCTCTGACGATGTTAGCTTGTTACGTGAGAGTCAGTTTCCTGCAAACTAATGGCAACGTTTCGAGCTTTAACAGTCCAGAGACAACTTGAAATAATTACCTCATAGTTGTTTGACACATACGTGGTAATTACAATCAGGTTAAGCTTTAGTTTCCTTTCACTCCAAAGTTAATTAAATCGTAGCAGACATATTTTACTTTGCTATATCAATCTTCAGCAGAAAAACATATTTTGTATTATTCAAATGTCTCCGAAAAGTATACGTAAATAAAATTTGACGTTTATTTTAAATAGCAGGCAAATGGAAGTGTGTGTTGTTCAGTGTTTAAATTGGATAAAAGTTCCTACAGGACGGTATTATTACCGAAAAAGAAAGGTCATTATTTCGTTGTTGCAACTTTTTAAAACGGTTTCTATAAGCCCTTTTCCCCCAAAAAACCTCAGTAGTTATCAAAACACCTCCTATCCACCCACCCCAACATATACACACACTTTTATTATTTTTCAAAATATAGTAATGTTCCTTATATTTCTGTACGGTAGAGACAATTAATACACGGGAGTGGATTTTAGCCCTCAAGCATTTATTTATAAAAGATAGTAATGTTAACAAAATTACCGTCCCGTAGGAGACTAATTACAGAGTATTTAGAAGGATGGCTTCTATGGACTTCTTCTTGGGTGATCGATAGAGGATCAGGTATGAAGGATAGCACCGGTTACATAGCCAACCTGGGTGCCGGAAGTTGTACCAGTTACGTAGCCAACTGCGTACGGGAAGAAGTCAGGTTTAAGGATAGAGTACATACCAGTTACATAGCCAACTGCGTGTGCGCAAGACACCAATTACAGAGCCAACTGCGTGTGCAGGAAGGTACCAGTTACAGAGCCAACTGCGTACCAAGGAGTGCTCCAGTTACAGAGCCAACTGGGAACGGAGGAAGGAGAGAAGCTAACCACCCGGGGAGCGATTGATACCTCTTGCCTTGCGCTGGTCCATTTTATAGGTGATTGTAGGGGTGGTTCTTCTTGCTTCTCGTACATTGATTCCAGCTACCTCTGTTTTCTTCTATCCGCTCCATCTGGTGCTTATTTGTGGAGTTGACTGTCGTCTGCTCCTATGTGTGTCACTACATGTTTACATTCTTATTCACATGTTTCTACTCTAAACATGCTTGCTTGTTTACACAGTATCCACGTGCTCAGAGGACACGCGGAATATTTCAATATTTCAAAATGTAATGGCAGTATGAAGAGATTTTCGAACATAGTTCAACAAAACACTAGTTCATATGACGTTACGGATTTCGAGCTGTTAGGAATTGTTGAGTAATACGTCATCGAAGATTATGACGTCATAATTTAATTGAAAAGTCGTATTAGTCATGAAGATCAAGGGAGGACGATATCTCAAGTCGCTACCCATTGCATTTCATACTAAGGAACTACGTTCTAAAATTTTTGATACTGCTATTAGATTTAGAAATATTTTTAAAAAATATTTAAAAAGAGGGGACGGTTTACAGAGACCCGTTAACAGGTATTAACTAACCAACTCTTACGGAACTTGTAATTACTTCGCCGCAGAAACAATCGTTAGTCAGTGGATTCTATCCTGGGCATCGTTAAGCCAACTTTCAGAATTGAGATAACAGGTATTGCTATTTTTCAAGGGGTTAACTACGGGGCTGGTACAAAGTGGTATGGTTCCAAAATTTCATACACGTATCATAGTAAATCTCTTTAGAAACAATAGTTTCAGTTTCAATATAGGACATTTCAATTAGATATAAGGTAGGAAGCGGCTAAGCATTAATTTTAAAAAGGTAAAAGTTGTTTGCACTATGTGATAAGATGATACTAAAATATCTATCAAGAGTTGAACACAGTTACCAACTGCCGCGAGGAAGAAAAGGGAAGCCTTGCAAAACATGAAATTGCAAACATCGTGCACGCAATTTCGCCAGTTTGTTTCCGAAATAGTTTGCAAATGTAAAACAGAAGTAGAATGTGTGTTACACCCCATGTATGTTGCTTTAGCATTGATTAATGAACTAGAAACAAGTATTTGGGC
This sequence comes from Lepisma saccharinum, assembly GCA_022664845.1. Taxonomy (NCBI): domain Eukaryota; kingdom Metazoa; phylum Arthropoda; class Insecta; order Zygentoma; family Lepismatidae; genus Lepisma; species Lepisma saccharinum. The sequence continues at coordinate 5,450 of JAGDQP010056158.1, forward strand.
AGTTATTATTGAAATATTTCAGTTAAATATTAATTTTACTTGTATTAATTGACAGAATATATTAAAATGAACAAAACATTTGCTCATGAAAAATACTGTCGAAAAAATAATATTGAAAATCGTATTTTCTAGACAGCTTGCAATACTATTTGTTCAAAGTACGTAACATCTAGCACAGATCCGAACGGTATAAAGTGTCAGAAAAACGTTATCCTAACCTAAAAAATGGAAACTACCCCCATGTCTTAATTGCGTTCTAATCACTTTGTTATTTTTCAATTAGGGATCGGAATGCCCATTCATATTCCATTTCTGTGGAAACAAAGATCAAAATAGCGGTAGTAAACACTTGACCAGCAGTAGACAAGTTCTTACGATAACAAAGACTTTTATCTTTCTGCGCATGTGTGCAAATCACACTGGACCTGGAAACTGAGACCTTCCAATAAGGTAAAACATGACTCGTTGCTTTTCCAGGATTACTGATGATAATTGCGAACACTGATATTTTTCTTAAACATTACGGGATATATCCAGGAACTTTACCCGAAACCGTTAACAGTGTAAAATGGGACATCTGTAGAGGTGTGGAAGAAGTAAATATAGCCCCCTTTGTTTTAATTGTAGATAAAGGCATTTACGTACGTATATATGTTGTATCAGTGAAAATATTTTTAAACTGAACGCGTTTCAACTCAACTCTCCCCTACACCAATATTTGCACGCGCAACGCGGATTATTTTCAAGGTACGAACTGAAATAGGAAGGTGAAAAAGGATGCAGAAATCATATGAATGAGGTAGAATTGTGAATACTGATTTTCATATCTCGCTATGCCTGTGGAATTATTATATTTACAGTGGGGTGTGTAGATATTGAATGGCATGAATAAAGAGATGTTTCTCCACATTTTAACTTGTTACTCGTGTCAACTAACGAGAGATGACTAATTTCCTACGAATAAAAGTGCTATTACACTGTTGAGTTTGCCGATCAGTTTACTCAATAGTTTGCTCGGCGAGTTTCCTGTCCAGGAAGCTGGAGCCCACGACGCGCTATGGGTGATGATGGGATGAATTGCTGGAATGAAGAAGGTGGGAGGAAACAAGAGCACCCCGAGACCCCCCCCCTACACACACACACACGGTGTTTGTCCACCAAAATCCCACATGGCTTGAGCAGGAATCGAACCGACGACTCCACTTACCAGAGGTGAACACTGTTATCAACTTGATTTTGCTGTACCACTTTTTTTATTTTATATTCCAGGAAAACACTCTCACAACAAATCCAAACTTCCTAAGTCTACCATATGGGGAAGAACACAAGCGAAAAAAATAAACTAAAGTACAACAATTTCACTTCCTAACCAACCACTTTTGATTAAAAATATAAACGCAATGTAAAATATAAACCTTTCCCCGATTCAGTATATCCCTCTTATATAATAGGCATACTTTTTTTATTCTAGTTTTCTCTATATTATACTAATGCACAGTTATTTAATCACATACAATTTCTCTGTCCATTTACCCCTACGTTTAGCAACAACACCACAGTCTCTGCCAAAAGCCAGATTAAAAATCTTCTCTTGGTCGGAGGAAAATAAAAATAGTGTGACGTCATCACCATCTCTTTAAATGATGTTTTTCTTGTCTCGTTATTTTGAGAAAAAAAAATGTCCCCTATTCATGTTTTGTCACCCCATTTTGTAATTGGATACTCTAAGCAATCCACTTGTTCACATACCAAGCACAGATTGTCTTTCACAATACCTTCTCCGAATAAGACATCTTTTGTCTGATATATTTGGTGTATTATTTGAAACATCGTATCGTGCAATTTATTAAACCTTTTTAATTCACTGAGATCCTTCCAAATGCACTTCCAATCTACAAGGTTTCTTTTTTAATACTATCACACTTGTCAACTTGTTCTGTTCCTTACTAACATTTTTTTTTCACTGTCCAATTTTCCATATCCCTTTTTTCTTTTCAGTCCATAAAATAATTACTTCAATAAACTGTGGGGATAATATTTGAGTTTATTATTCCAACCTCGTATGTTCAAAAGATAAATTAATTCCATTTCTTTTAAAACGCATGTTATCATTCACAAGGGAAAGTGACAGTCAGTGTACCCGCGTAGTACCTGCCATGTTCGGTGTAATAATAGAGCATGTCCCTGTATTCTCATATTTTTTAGATTAAGTCCTCCTTCCCTCCATTAAATACAACGTTCTCCTATTAGTTTTTAATATTTCGCGCTTCCAGTTAAAAAAAATCTATAGTCATCCAATATCTTTAAAGTAATGGAAACACTTGCAATAGATGTGTACATTTACTCAATATGTAACAATTTAGAAATTTAACCGGAGCTCTTATACCAGGTGCGTAAATATGAAACCGGAATTTATGTACAGAAAAGACACAGTGATTTAATGACAGTGCTAAGAACTATTTTATTCGAAGTATTACCCGTCGCTGGCGATACATTTCTGCCATCGTTCCGGCAATGTGTGGATGCCAGACCAAAAAAACTGTGCCTCTTGTGCTGCAAACCAGTCATCAAGCCATTTTCGTAAGATGTGAAGCGCTGGTCAGCAAGTGCGTGTCCCATGGATGCAAATAAGTGAAAATCGGAAGGCGCCAAGTCTGGTGAGTAAGCCGCATGCAGAAGGATTTCCCAGTCAAACGTCGCAATCGTTTCCTTGACCGGGTTCGCTGTGAGGGAGGGTGCATGATCGTGAAGCACAATCACTTTATGTTGTCTTTGGTCATATCCTGGTAGGTTTTTCACGCAAAGCTTGATGAAAAACGATGATTTGTTGTCGGTAACGTTGGGTATTAACGGTTTCGCCTGGTTTCAGCACTTCATAATAGATCGCTCCGTTCTGATGCCACCAAACACAATGTATTGTCTTCCGTCCATAGTGATTTGGTCTTGCAGTCGATGTCGCAGGTTCTCCTGAAGTTACACATGATCTTTTCCGCTTAGGATTCTCGAAATAGATCTACTTTCGTCACCAGTCACAATTTGATGGAGAAATGATTTCCTTTTGTACCTGGAGAGCAGAATTTCACAAGTGGTTTTTCGGTTTTCCTGCTGTCGTTCAGTCAATGAATGTGGAACCTATTTTCCCACCTTCTGAATCTTGCCCATGGCTTTTAAACGTATGGAAACTGCTTCTCGTGTCACATTTGATTGATCTGCGAGTTGTTGTTGCGTTTGAGCGTCATCCTCATCCAACAAAGCTTTCAATTCACTGTCTGCAAACTTTTTCGGTGGTCTTCCACGTTCTTCGTTTCTCACGTTAAAATCGCCACTTTTAAATTTCGTAAACCACGCATAGCACTGTGACTTACCAAGAGCATGATCACCGTAAGCTTCGACAAGCATGCGATGCGATTCTATAGCAGTTTTCTTCAAATAGTAACAAAGAATGAATGCTGTCCGCACATTGTAGTTTGTAGGTACAAATTGGGCCATGTTCAACGCTATTAAACACTACACTATGATATGAAACTTGTCTGGTTGTGAGTTCCAAATCATTATCAGCAGTCAAAACAAGCAAGTGGCGCCAAGGACGCAGTTTTACGGTAACTACAGTGACAGCTAACGCCATCTATGTACAAATTCCGGTTTCATATTTACTCTCAAAAATGTTTTCATATTATCTCAGGTCACTCAGCAGTAAATTACAACTGCATTACTGTTTATCGTTTTCTGTGAATCTGTTATCCAAATTATGCCCAATATTTTTATTTTATCCGTGACTGTACATAATTCTTGGTATTGCTCCTCTTTACTTTTGTCCATTGTCATTATTTTAATTTTACCTCTATTCAGTGGGATGCGGGATTTATCCTTAACTTATTCAAATCCTAAAAATATTTTCCTAACTTCATTTTTATCTCGAACAAAAAACTAATATCGTCCACAAAACAGATAAATTTCAAGCAGGAAGATCCACAACTTATCTAACTTACGCAATACTGTTATTAGAAATATTTCAAAAATGTAAAAACTGAGGAAACAGCCTTGAGGCAGACACTTTTGCATTTCTATTGTACTACATTGTGCATTATGAACAATTTTGAGAAATAAATAACATTCGTAAAGCATCGGAATCCCATCTGAAAAGATCACAGTTTCTATCCAATGCGAGAGTATTTCGTTAAACAAAACGCTCTGTGTTTCAAATTCAATATTTATGTAATGAAAACACTTTCTTATCGAACAAAGAGTTAAAATTTTTCATCTGCTTAATAAGTGTAAACTTGTTACCGTTTCCATGCTAATGAGACTCAGTTATTGAAATCATATTGAATTCACGAGAAATTTGGAAGTTCTTAAAACCAAATTTGGTGTGATTATAAAAGGAACTACCGTTAATTCTTTCAGCTGGTTAAAAATACTAAACTGTTCATAGTTTTCGTTGTAACAAGATTCAGACGTACTGAACGTTCTGCATTACGAGATAGCGATTGAGCAGATTCCAAAATGAAGATATTGGCATGACGATATATACATCACACTCAATATTTAGACATATTAAGTAGTAGTGGTGGTGGTGGTAATAACGATAGAAATTATATCTCTTACTGCTAGTACTTGAAGCAGTAATACTGATAACAATTATTTGTTTTCTGGTTAGTCTAAACATAAGGAATGACACGCACTTACCATTTCTAATGATAACAATATTCAATTTTTTCTCTATTTCCTTTAGATTCAGATGCAAGTGGGCGAGAGAATAAAAGCGTATTGGTGTGTCAGAAATTGGGACAACGTTCCTCTGTGGCGATTCCACGAGCTCTACATGCTTCTTCTAATCCTCGTCATTCCTACCATTGTGATGGGTGTTGCATACACAGCCATCTGTTGGGAGATATGGAAAGTAATGAAGCAGAGATGCTCTATGACAAGTGGTCAGACGTAAGTAGATGTAGATATTTTATTGCTATTTTAAGAAAAGCCATGTTAAATTTCGCATTTTATTTGTGGCCTTTAGGCATCTAAGGCTCATGTCGGGATAGGGGAGGGGATAGGATTCGGGAAGAGTCGGCCAGAACCTATGTGGACGGTGCCGTCCCGGCATTTGCCTAGTGCAACTGAAAAAATAACTGGAAACCCTCAGTCAGGGTGGTCGGCCGCTGGGATCAAACCCACGACCTTCCGAATGCTACAAAAGCCAAGTTAAAGTTATTGTCAATTTAGTGATCGTATTTTAAGTTATGGAAGTCACGAAACTTAGGTATAACATCTGAGTTAATTTCAAATTAAAAACTGACAATTATGAGCATATCCTGTAGAATAACAAAACAGAAGACTATGAAACAGGCTTTCATGGGACCAGAGTTCACTCGTAAGTCTAAAAAAAATGTATTTGTTTTCAATTTTGAGAGGGCCGAAAATTCATTGAACAGGATAGCCCTGGACCGGAAACATTTTCTACATTTTGTACCAATATAAAAATCACATTAGCCTCAGGGCCTCCAATTAGAAAAAAGGGTTAATCTTCGGTGGAGATACACTGAGTTGTTTGTCTCCTTTGCACGAAGAATATGTGTAAAGTAATTCGAAAATTGCTCAGCAGAAGTGGTCGTTCCAGCGGTCGTAAGTGGAGTCCGGATCCTTCTGGGTCGCTGTATCCTGGATGCTCTATCGTTTCGTATTAAATTCCTTTAACATGTAGTTCGAATTGCGGTGGGGATGCGATATTCGCTGATTGGAATAAATCCTTTTGAACGAAAGGCGGAAGGATATGCAGGTGCAACAACAATAGCAACAAGAAGTTTATATCAGGGTTCCCACTCACCTGGAATAGTCACGGAATCCAGCTTAGCACTAAAAAGTCCCGAAACAGTCAGGGAATTTCACTAAAATGTCTGAAAACCTGGAAAAGTCAGGGAATTTGATAGCTTGATATCAAATTTCATAGCACAACTCCCGTAACGCATCTCTGAAAAATGTCGTGCGACGCTTGCCTCTTCAAACGCAAGTTCTTGCTGGTGAAACACCTTTACTATCAAAGACGATCATCTGCTTCTTTAACGACTTTTATCGATAACGAAAACATGAAATAATTTAGGTACAGTTGGATCAATCTGAGCATTCGGGTGGAGCGAAAAGAAGTCAAGGTTGTGTGACTGGTTTTAATAGTGAAAATAAGTTGAATTTAGTCTTCCTGAATAAGCCTGCTAAAGCGTTTTTCTGAGAAATAAATTCTTTGGTGCCACAAGAGCTACGAAATTTTCAATATCGATTTTTTTTTATTGTTACGTGTGTAAATTTGTGTCTGTTACTTTCTTAACGCTTTGGGTTGACATTAGAAACTTACTAAATTTAGAAACTGTCCCCCCTATTTTGTGAGAAAACCTGTGCTCATACGTTACCTTAACGAGTGACAATGATGACAGTTGGAGAGTTCTTAATGTTTACAAGTTTTCAATGGAAACCCAAAGCGTAATCTCACGTTGAAGAAGGTAACACACAGAAGTTAATACACGCAACAATAACACCAAATTTCGAAGCTCTTGGGGTACCCGGAAAAAGCTTTGGCAGACATGTTCAGAAAGACTAAATTAACTAAACTTATTTTCACTATTAGAAACCAGCCGTACAACTTAGATCCTTTTCTCTTCATCCCAATGAGGATTCGTAACTATAAACGTGTCTTATCAATGGAACTTGTGGAGGTACTATTCTTTAAGATTTCATATACAAACCTGTTCGGCTCCATTTACCAATTTCTGACAACATACACGTAACGTGGAGTAAGTGACATTATGGCATGAAATTTGAATATATTAGACTACTATATTTCGAACACTTGTATGCTTCCTACGCTAGAGATGACCGTTCTTTTACCAACACTACAACTCATCAATCCACAAACGAAACATGAACGGAAATGGTTCCTTCAGAATGGGACTGAAGAAACGAACTGAAATGTTACAAAGTCGGAACCTCAAGTCCATGGATGGATGGATTTGAGCGTAGACTGCGGGGCAACTCCAAAATAGAACATAACCATCTACTTTGACTTCACCTCTTCTCGTAGAATGAAATGTCATTCCCCAGTAAATATTCAGTCGTCTGATGGATAATACTTTCACTCCTAAATGTTAACGGCTATAATTTTGTAAGTCTGAATTCCGATGGATATTTCTGTTTTAATTCCAGAAATCGTTTAACTAAACATTAATGGACTTATTACTTTTTATTATTATTTCTATTTGCAGATCGAATCCTATGACTCCTATTCGAGGAATTGAGAGCTATCCGTTGACGAAGAAGCACCATGGAGGAACCACATTCAAAGAGGCTCTGAAGAAAATTAATGATATGAAGTCGATGGAAGAAAGCAAGACAGTGAAACAGGTAGATTTCTTTAAACTCTGAAATAGCGTACATTCATTACTTTTTTTCGCGAAAAGGATTAATTTAAACCAGTAAGGTAAAGCACTTCCTTTTTCGTGAAGTTTCAATGTACAATCACGAGTTTCATTGCATAGCAAAATAGTTCAAATATTACCTGA
>JAGDQP010056159.1:0-12992 GCA_022664845.1 Lepisma saccharinum
TAAAGGAGGGTGGCAAGAAAGTTAAACGAGTTCAACTTCGTAGCAATCTTGCTGATGGGTAGGCAAATCGCTAGTCCGACTCGTCTTGTGAAATTGTTACCGATGGAAGGAGGTAAACTTTCCACCGACTTCTTGTAGCATCTGACTAAACCTTACGTCGTGGAAGTCTTTTCTATCAACTTGGGATCAGGACCTTTCCCAAACTGTCATTAGCCACAACTATTTGAATTTTATCTGTATTTCGCATCTTGACCCCAGGCTCTTAAAAGCTGACCCGGGCGTGTAACAAATTAAACTTCTGGGTTTCTCTCATTTATATGTCAAAATTATTAAAAGTGTATCAGAGTTCTCTAATAAAAACATTTGAGAAACCCCAGCGATACCGAAACATTACATCGCTATGGATGGTTCCAGATATTGACATGTTTTCAATCCTCTGTACTCTATTCCCTCTAGCAAGGTCTGCTAATAAGACAGGCGTTACGTCATTTCAGAAGTTTTTTTTTTCACTACACAAATTATACTCTGTTTTTCGGGGTTTCAATAGTGCGCAAAAATTGCAGCATGCTGAATGTTTTTAATGTTACTTCTATCCATTGAAGATTGTTTTATTTTCATTACATGTACGTTCATAATTCACGCATGTGTGTGTGTGTCCGTATGTATATATGTGTATGTGTGTCTGCATGCATAACTGAAACACGTGGCAACGCCGGATCTTGGCGTGAATGTCTCGTGTCCTCTCCACCCAAGATCTCTTATCTTTTTTTTCTCGACCCAAGTTCCTCCTCCTGCTTTTGTTATCTCTTGCATCCGTCCTCACCCGTTAAGATGTCCCTACGTCATCTCATCACAAAGGAGTCCCTCCCTCTCCTTCTTTTCTCCTTGGTGTCTCCACCAAACGTCATTCCCAAACAACTCAGCGATTCATGACATGAAAGACGACAGACACGTTTGTATATACAGAAAGAAAGCAAGAGAGAGAGAGAGAGAGAGAGAGAGAATATGTGAATAAAATTCATAACAAGGCTTTCCAGAGCCGCGTAGGTTCAATAGCCAACATTTTGATAAAAGCAAAAACGTCTATGAGTATCTCTTCAATAGTCCGTGGCAAGGATTATTGGAAGATGATTCTGTTTCTTTCAATCCAGTGGATATACTATTGCCTTACGCAAGAGATTCCAGTGGTTCTTAACGAGGACGTATTAAGGAGGGGTCCGGACCCCACCACTACCACTACCAAATACAGATTTGTTGGTGAGACACTTTTTTTTTTTAACACCTTATCAATGACTGATCGAAAGAAATTTGTGCATACTTTTGTTTCCATTCTTTCATTAATTAATTCTATTTACAAAATACATCAACTTAAGTTTAATTATATTTTATAGTAAAAAAAGTAAAAACTAGGAAATTAAGCAATTTTCGGAAAGACTCCCAAGACCAGTATTTTCATTAAATTACTTGTAAAATTAGAAAAGTACAGAAGTTAATGTTATAGATCAACTGAAACCCCGAATGAAAGCAATTTGTAGCTTACAAATTACCTTGGCCCGTACGTGAAAATTTTTTTAAAAACAATGTGCGATTACACAAACAGGACAAGTGATTAAAACTTGCAATCTAACACTTTTGGTTCTATAGCTAATTAATACATGGAATTCCAAACTTAGTTTTATATTTCGTTCACGTAGTCATACACACATACTATCTCTTATTAGGAACCCTTAGGTGTCTCTTATTAGGGTCCACCATACTTTAGATAAATATGATTCTCTCAGCTGAAAGGAAAGTCATATGGTATTCAACATACAGGAAACAATCTTTCTATTCAAACTTTAATTTCCAGTTCATTTCCCCTTTAATAACAACCAATACAAAAACTGGAGGCGGCATAAACAACAAAATGTCCTCTCCACAAGCTAATTAACAGCGCACTGGATCACTCCAAACAATACAATGTCACGTGACCAGTTGCAGTAATTCTCTGTTGTTCTTGCCACACTGCGTCACATGACTATCTAAATAATGAGGTAACTCTAATTAGGCGCCTACCTCTTATTTGGTGACTTTACCTTATGCAATTTATGTAAATTTCACACTCAGACAGACCTCGGACTCTCTCCAGAAGGTGCTGGATCCCCCCAAAGCCAACTTCTAAATACGTGCCTCATTTTGAAGCACTTGGTTCAATGCTTGTCCAACAGGTATTGATCTCGAGTGCCCTCAATGGATACCAAGTTGTCAAATTGGTTATCCTCAGCTTTGGTCCCAGCAAGAAGTCTCCCCAGTTATGGATGATGTAAAGTCAATTGAAGGGGAGGTAATTATATCGTTTTTTTAAAGTAAAATTGGACAGGGTGTTCGTAAATATATGGGGTGACACTCCTCCATTAGGCGGGTCTTCCCGAATTATTGGGCACCAGATTCAAATCCGGTGAAGATATGTTGAATGGACCTTCGAACTAAAAGAACTGTAAGGTCTTCTCTTTAGAATCTCACCATCTTCTTTAGGATGTAATTAACAATTAAAAGAAAGTCTGGAGAGGTCACAGTAAGGATGACCAGATTATAGCATTCACACACATTCACTCTCCCCGTAGCTCGCCAAAGCACCCACCTCCTTCCCCAAGGTTGGATCAAAAATAAATATAAAAGACTACTGTTTACATTTATGCAGATCATTTGTATATAGTGTCGACGAGACGAGACGAGACAAAAATGGCTATAGGAAACGAGGCGAGACGAGACAGAGCACTCGTAATGCAAAGTATACATCTTTTCGAGACGAGACACTCTCTGGAAAATATGTTTTTGACACGAGACAGTCCAAATCTCGTCTCGTCGGCAGCACAATTTGGATAGTTGGGGAATTCTCTTTTGTTTTAATTTTTGCCCTGCATCTTCATCCCGCCAAATTCTTTTATTCGTATATCCTTTTTTTTAACAGCAGAATTTTGCCTAACTGAAAAGAATATGAAATAGTAAGTTCACCGTATTGTCTAGATCGCTATTACATATTTCATAACGAAACCCCTTTTCGTGCAGCATAGACATGTTCTAGGAAGATGCTAAGTATATCTAAATGGGGATACCGGATATATTATACTCGGATATTCTTGGTGTAATTGCGCAGAACACTCTACAAATATCTGAATGTCCATTATGAACACATACGCTGAGAATATTCCAAGTATATTTTAAGATTACATTTCTTTCGAGATATTCTCAGAGTATTCTTGGGATATTCCGAAAATTTAAATCTAGAACATCCTTTTAATGTTCTCTGAATCCTGGTGCGTATCCAGAATTTTGTTTCGGAGAGGGTCCGCAAGTTTATTTCGGGAATCCAGGGTTTGTGTACAAACGAAATATACATATTTACGCCTAAATTTATACTAGATTTACATAGAAATTTCGGAGGGTGTACTGACCCCTCCCTTGCTACACCCCTGTCTGAAACATATGATACGATATTCTTAATTCATCATAAATGTTCTGGAACATTCTATGCACATTGAGGTTCTAAACAGGACATTTTTGGAATATACTGTGATACGTACCAGAGCTGAAACTGGGCACCGGGCCAGGTCACCTATGTTCGGGTCAGTAAAAGTGGCCCGGTTTTAGCTCTGCTACCTACGTTGTAACCAGTCTAGTTTAATTTTTCTCTAAATAATGACTGCAATGTAACACAACATTATTGCAGTCATAATTAGAAGAAAATAACCTAGATTGGTTACAAGATAAGTGACGACAATTTCGCCATGTTTACAATCCTGCTTCACACTGTTATGCTGTTTGTTTTGAAGCATAGTCGAAATATGGTGTGTTAGGCCAAGGATCGCAAGAGAAATATTTTTTCTTATACTCCCACAATTCTCAGTAATACGCATGCGCGGTATAATCAGTGGTGAGGAAATGCGCATGGTTTATATAATTTCTGCCATAGTAAGTAAATTTCTGCCATAATAAGCCATAGTATGAATTATTAATAATTTGATTCGTATCCCTTCACAGGAATGTTATATGAATCATCCACAGTAGGTAGTTTTTATGCCAGTTGTCTGTGTTTGTGGTGTTCACAGTTCTTGAAAGGTGTTAGCATAGACCTCATAATAGATAGACTTATCACGCTTCCCCATTTCTGACTGCGCTAAAACTGATGGATTTTTGTTCAGAGCACGTGATTTTGAAACCATCCGCAAGGTAGCTCTGCCATAGACGTCATATTCTACTATGAGACCTATGGCAGAGCTACCTAGCGGATGGATTGAAAATCACGTGCTCTGAACAAAAATCCATCAGTTTTAGCGCAGCCAGAAATGGGGAAGCGTGATAAGTCTATCTATTATGAGGTCTATGGTGTTAGTGCGTACAATTTCGCCATGCAAAACAAAATGCTTTTTTTTTTTTAACTAAACACAATTTATAATTATTTTAGTAGGAGTGTTAGATATTACTTTGAACTCAAATAGTGTGGAGACATATCTAGAAAATGGGATTATCAGTGTACGAATTAAGGATTTTTTACAGTTTCTACAATTTTAAATTTTCTACAACTGGTGTCAATGTTCTTTAGTAAATCCATTTCTCTTAATACACAGCCTCTTTTCCTGCAAAAAAAAAGTTTCGTTCTTTAAAAAAAAAATTAATGATGCTATTAACTTGCTACCCGTCTAGAACGCAGCAGCATTGAGTGATGAACAGCTATAAATCTTGTATTTTTTTTCTTTCTTTAAAAATAGTTCTTGGAAAGAAACATTTCATTTGTGCTACATATTCGTCATCACTTTACACACCAGAATAAACAGCATACAAGAAAATATTATATTCATTTCAAAACAATGAAAGAAATGACTCCTAATATTCTCATTTCTGCCTCTGTTTTATTATTATTTCCAGTGAGCTCGCCAGGTGGCAACACTGGCAGACACTGAGTTTCTTAGTAAACAACACCTTCACGACTTTCCTTCTTCGTCTTCTTCTTTTTCTTTTTCTTTTCACGCTTCCGAGAAACGAGAAGAATTATGGTTTGAGTTGCGAAGAAGTTTTGCATCCCACCCAAACCAAACCTTGCTGTTTTTGTCTCACTGTTATGCCCCCCCTCTCTCTCTCTCTCTTCATCATCTTCATCATACCCTCCCATGTATATACAAAGCTTTTCTGAGATGGGCAAGGTAAATCGATGGAGGTTTGGTATTGACTTCAATCGGATGGAGTTATGTTCGCTATGTTTCTTTAACAGATCTGTAAATTATGATGTCTCTGGTTTGAAATGTCTCATTGAAAACAAAACATCTTCAAATTGTGGATTAGTATCACAGTGCTGTTCATCTTGACTGAAGTTTTCCCAAATTTTTTCCTCAGTCTCACTAGGCAATGTCAGAATGGTACCTTTTAACTAAGTTTTGATAGATTTTTTTTCAGAATGCTCTCCCATATTCTATCCCGGCCTCAGCCAAAGTTGCCCAACAACCAACCATACAGAAATGAAAAATAAAAAGGAAGAAAAGTGGAGTGATAGATTTTAGATTTTCTTAATTATCTGGGCGGAACTATAATTGCTGCTCATTGTTTGAATTTTGTTTATGGCCTTTAGGCATCTAATGCTCAGGCCGGGATAGGGGAGGGGAAGGTATCGGCCAGGGCATAAGTTGAATGTGCAATCCCGGCATTTGCCCTGTGTGGCTGAGGAAAATCCCTGGAGAAACCTCAGTCACAATGGTCGGCTGCTGAGATTGAACCCACGACCTCGCGAATGCTACACCAACGCTCTACCACTGAGCTACAGCGGGTCGGTATTGCTCATTATTCATTCGTTATTTTGAAATGTCTACCTACGAAAGGGGGAAGTATCAAGGTCTCTTAAGGGTAGTTAGAAGCAGCTAAAAGGGATCACAGAGTTAATCGGCTGGTGACCCGAAGGGCATATCAGAGTTTTAAAATTATTTCCTTTAATTGTTTTCCTTGTACCCAAGGACAGTGTTTCTTTCAGAAGTGATCGGGACCGGGCGTCCGAGAATATACCCAAAGGACAAATGTCCTCAACATATTCGTAAAATATGTCTGGAATATTTCAAGGAGTATGTCTCAACTCTCAACGTACACAGAAAAACAGTTTGATAATGAAAAACCTTTTCTACTGCGACCAGTACCAAACTTTTGCTGATATACAGCAGTGGACCAAATGTTAGGTAATCACCACTGAGAAACTTGTCACGATTACCTAAAATTAGTCAGAGCACCAGGCATGTGAACACTACGAGAAAAGTCTACATTGTTCTGGGCTGGATTTGAACCCGGGCCGCCCGATTTGTAGTCAGACGCGCTACTGCCCGAGCAACTTTCTTATTTTACTGATTTCAACTGAAAAGCACACACAACCATCCTAGCCGAAAGCGGGATTCGAATCTACAACGTTGGATTCGCAGACCTAACTTTTCAAACCACACGACTACCACCGTCGGCGACTCGTATACCTTTTGGGAAATAAATTTAATTGTAACTTTATTTTATTATTTTCTACCCAATTCCAAATTTCACTAACAAATTGAATGCTTGTAAATGTATTCGCTTCGGATGATTTTTAAAGTCTGTCATATTCAATCTGTTGTCGTTATTAATATTACCGAAGACTATTACTATGTATCAGTCTGTTTACTTTCTTGTTTGCTTGTTTACTGAACAAACAGTGTAGCTAGAACCATTCTTTAAAGTTAGTATTTGGTAGGGTTCCATAGTCTAGTGGTTAGAACGTTCGACTCATGTCCGCAATGTCCCGGGTTCAATACTCGGCTGGAGTCCCACTTTTCGGCGTCCACCCAGCGTCGTGAGGCAAACTGGGGAGTCACCTGAATAAAAGACGTGACGGCCACTTGATCTAGAAAGCACCTAATACGCCTGTTCTTGGTCAGGTGGCGCGCAGCACTGACCACACTGACGTCACTCAGGTGGAAGTAGTTCCACTAACCGCGGACAGATCTGTAACGTCCGTGGTTACCAAACCTCCTCTTTTATTAGTAATGTAAACAAATACACTTTTCAAACAAACCGTATGGGCACTGTTACCTCTATTGCTTTTGTTCCAGGAACCCATACCAGGTCGTGGATAACGAAAAAACTATATTCATTCACCTATCACATTTGGTTAAAATTACTTAGTCATATTTTTGTGAGTGTGTGTGTGTATGCGCTCATATTCGTAGTGTTCTACGCATTTGTCAGGAATATCCTAGGGATATTGCCATATGGACATTCGATGGGGGTGTTCTTATCATATTCCTAAAACATACTTGTGCAGTATGGTTTGTGTCCCCGCCGGGAATCGAACTTCAGACCCTTTTGCTAACAAGGCGATGAGCAAAACCACTCATTCACCAGGGACACCTTCATTATGCATTGAACTAACATTCGAATTGGAAACCCAGCCAAGAAGAATCTTCCTCCCAACCCCCGCCCTTCCCTTAAGGGAATAGCAAGTAGCAAGAACCCAAGTAGAGTCTGCAAGAACCAACTAACAAATGCAATCAACGTCAGCGCTCATTTGTCTTGTCAAAAACTGAAAAGGATCTCAATGACACGGCACCGTGACTTTTCTACAAGCTGGGTGGGTATATCAATGTGTCTTTTCAGAGCTCCTGATCTAATTAATATGGTGGCCTTTTCCTTTTGAAAATCTTTTGTCTTTCGTTTGCCGTGACTAATTGTCTCTGTCTGCGCTACACCACAAGGGGATTCCATCCGCCCGGACTTCCCAATCTCTCTGTCTCTCTCTCACATTCACACACATACAAAAAAAAAGAAAGATGTAAAGTTCAAAAGCAAAATACCATCAGCCAACAGAACACTGCATAATAACAAAAGAAGTCGTTGATTATTTTTTTTCAACTAGGGGTGGGCAAATGTAATGTTCATAATAATGAACATTGTTTGCTCTCAAACTTGGCAAACAGTATGACGGAATTCTTTGGAACTACTTTTAACATTAATTTGCACGCTACATTAACTAACAATAGTTATTGTTGGTATAAATTTTAACCGTGTACAAAGAATAGGTTATTTAGATTGTTAGCAGTGTATAGCTAGTCGTTATATGGGAATACTGAGTTATATGGTAACAATGATTATTCAGACCCTTTTGTCAATTAAAATGATACTGTGCATAATTGACGTCTTTAAAACTTGGAACAACCTAAACGCGAACTTATCTAAAATACCGGTTTTAGCGCAGCGTGAGAGCCCTAGATGTCGCCTAGCTGTAGTAAGGATTTAGCCCTATGTACAGGACTCAATAAGGTCCACCTGAGCTTGAAAGTAGATCTTTTTGCTCAACTTTGTCCACAACGCTGGCGATTCCATCTACTGGACATTCTCTCACACAACTATCGCTATCTGTTGGATTTAACACGTATTATAACGAATAAACCATATTGGTTCTTAAGCTATGTTGGGTATCCATATCTGATTTACATACGTATATTTGCGAATTATACTGAACTTACTACTCCAAAACGGGTCGAATTGGGTCACACGAGTCTTGTCGCGTTGATCTTCTTCAGTCCTCTAGTGAGGTCGGATCAACCCGAGAGGGATCGGATCGAATCTGATCTACTCGAGTCACGGATCCGGTTCTGTCGAATCTATTACTTGTGGCTCGCCGCTGGCAAAGTGAAACCATTCGTGCATCTTCGGCTAAGTTCGACAATACACTCCGGCCAGCATTCTCTCCGACAATTGTCGAACTTAGCCGAAGATGTCCAAATGGCTTCACTTTGTTAGCGGCGAGCCACAAGTGAATCTATTAAGGCCCGTTTTCATAGACATTTTTTGAGCAAATGCTTGAGTAAATTGGCTCGACTTAAGGGCATCTCTAACTGTCAGAAGGAGCAGGCTTTTGTCCTATCTTAAAGCATTGGAAGTTTGATCAGTTATTTGTTTCCCTGGAACGCATTTTCATTCATAAAATTTTACATACATCTGGCTTGAAGGTACCTAAAAGGATTCACGGTTCAAAAACAACTGTATGATTAATATTTTTGAATAATATTAAATTTGGCAACATGTGATTGACCGGCTAATAAACCATGGTTGTATCGTATTTCAGTCTTTCCTTTTTGGTCTGGCTAGAATAGCTGGAGAGAAAACGTACGCATCTACAAAGAAGTAAAGAGCTTCAGGTATTTGTAGACGGTTTGTTGTCGATAAAAAAAAGATCAATAATACCATGCATTGTGTATGATAAGCTACACATAAGTCATTAGAAGAAGGATGAAAATGTGTTTCGTCACTTTTGGATGAAGACAGAAGAAAAAAAAGTGGTACTTCCCTCTCCTCCCTTTCCTTCCCCAAACCATCCAGTGATATATGACCACTGAAGGATGAGAGTCAAGCGGTCAAGACTACAACCACAGAGGAGGTAAGACTATAGTAGCCTTTGCTACGACAGAGGAAAAGTCTCCCGCGATCTCTGAGTGTGTGTGTGTGCGTGCGTGTCTGTGAATGAGGCAAATTGTAGGAGTAGGAGCAGAGGAAAGAGAAAGGGGATGGGAGTAGGCTGTGATACATCGGCCACACAACGAAAATATTGCTGAGTGCGAACTAACAAAAATTAGTTTGTTTTGCATCCATGAAATCTCTGTAACTATATATAATATGACCCGTCTATAGAAGTATAAATTAGATACACATTCTAGGATACGACATTTTGGAGTACAATGTGTTGTTTTGTACTTTCCACATAAAATTGATTCAATATATCACTCATCAATATATATAATCTCTCCATCTTCAACAATCACTACTATTACGCTTCCAGTCAATGTTGAGTGAAGGCAGAGCTGTAGCTACTGGGGGAGAGGATTGGTTGAGCAGGATCTACAATGATATGAACCTTATCTGTACGACATTGATTTCAATTTTAGAATTCCGTTTTTGCTAGATTTAGTGATCTAGATCAGGCGTCTTCAAATGGCCGGAACCCGGTCTGCATCCGGACCAGAAGGCCTTTTTTTTCCTGGACTTCCACGGTAATACAAATTTCGAATTGAATTTATTTATAGCCTTCAGCATCTTTGGCTCACGTCGGGTTTGATACGATATCAAGAATAATGTGTGAATGTATTGTACGTACACATTTCTTTAGTTAAAAAATCAGGGGTGTAATACTAAATTTTTAGGTTAGTATACGCTTCTCTCTTTATAACGAAACCTCTCATTCATTATCCTGTGTATTTCATAAATTTTAGGTGGGTATACGGTGATGTCTAAAAAACTGTTCCATTACATCCCTAATGAAAGAAAAAGCATAGAAGTGTTATATGAATTCATCCGAATTTACGCCGTGTTTACCCATTTTCTTGCAATTATTCAACTTAATTAAACGGAGTAGTCAATGGCTGTACTGTCTTGCTGTCCTGTTTCAATTTACTTATGCCCTTACCCATTTGTGGCTCAGGTCGGAATAGGATTGGGGAAAGGATGAGGGAAAGAGTCGGTCACTCAGGCATTTTCATATTCCCATTTGTTACGGAAATACCAAAGATGAATACAGACTTTGTGCACGAGAAGTCATTTTTTTCGGGGGGAACCCTTGAAACGTTGGGCCTAAGGCCTAAATAACTTTGCTAGAGAAATGTTCGGCCACATTGTACTCTTCTGCTCAATTTCTACATCATGAGAAAAAGTCTCATAATATTGTCATTTTCGAATTTTGACCACCGTCATTTTGAATAGAGGCAACATAATGGATCCCGGATTTGGCATATTTTTTTTCTTTCGGGCTTTTCAACGATATATTCCAAAACCAATTTGCAACTCAATATTTTTTTTAGTTTTCCTCACCATTCTCCACCATTGGTAGTTGAGTCAAATGCGGATTTTATTAACCAAAAATATTACCCTCTCAGCCATTTGCTCTTTTGCAAATGGAAGTAATCATCTGATAATAAAAGTATGCTCTGTAAGTCATCAGTTTATTTTGGTTTCTTTGGTTCATATGTATTTATAATGTTTAGATAAATTTATATTTCTAGTCTTATTTTTTCCTTATAAGTGAGCCAGTGTGTACTTTTTTCTCTGATAGAAGTGTTTTCAATGTCTGCGTTTGATTCTTTTTTTTTATTGGGAATGTATATAGTAAAATGAGGATTTTTTTCAACTATAAAAAAAGAACTGGGTGGATCGGATGAAAGGGAGTGGTGAGACCAGTAACTCTATAATTCACGCACACACACACATATATATATATATATATATATATATATATATATATATATATATATAATAAATCACAGCCATATTCAATCCACTAGTGGATGAGGCCTCTCCCCGAAGGGAGGAGTTGGTCTACTGCTCCCACGCTGACCAGACGGGTTGGGAGAGGAGAGTCGAAGCTCTCACTGTGATCGCCACTGTATTTTATTTACAGCAGCCCCCCAATTGTCCTCACGCTGCTGGGTCAACACCGAAATTTTTTTGAGCCCCCACCGGGAATCGAACCCGGGATCGCTCGCACTGAAGTCGAGTGCGCTACCGATTAGGCTACGCAGGAGCTCATATACTGTATATATAAATAGAGAGAGAGAGAGAGAGGGTGTTGGTGCGAATGAAATGGCTGCCCCAGGTGTGTCATGTTCAAAAACCAAAACATTACTGGTTAATCAAAGTACTCACCATCTGCATCCACATACTGTTACCATCGCTCAGTCAACGATTGGATTTATTGGCGAAAGAAGTCTGCGCCGGTCATCAGGGAACGTCTTTTCTATCAAGAAGTATTGGGGGGTTAACAATCTATAAAAATCAATTTGAATGGGGGGGGGAGGTTATAAAAATTAATCGAAAGGAAGGGTTTCTCTTTATGGAAGAGCAACTACGGATAACACAGGGCATAACATTTTTCTTGTCCTCTATACGACGATATATATCGTAGTATATTTTATATGTTTCGATGTATATTTTATATGCGTTAAAACTCGTTGCACCAGACCAGATTGATATTTGAATTAGGCGGTTATAGTAGTTTTTTTTTATGTAATAGCATTGTCAATATTTTACAGTGATACTCTTCCACAGCAACTTCCACGTATCTGTAGCCTCAGATCAGATATTCCATACACAGTAAAAATAGCTGTGTTTATTCAACACAATGTGGTGTCCCAGAGCGACTACCACTTTTGTGTGTTAAATCAATACAACGCACGGTGTTGGATTTCGGTACTGGGAGGGGAAAAAATGTCACGGCTGCACCTAGATTTGAACATTGGTTGCTCGGTTAGAAGTCGAGCGTCTTACTAACTTCGCTAAATAGTCATACGGAAAGAACATTAGATTGAAACAATATAGAGGCTAAAAAAATGTTGCTGAACCCCAAACACAAAGTTACTCTCACGACTTATGCCATGATTTAATCACTTTTCCATTGTCAATTAGGGATCACAATCCCATTTATTGAGAATATGTTCCATTTCTATGGAAGCAAGCACAGCACTTGACATGTTGTTACGATAAGAAATCAGTAATGCTGGTTAAGTCTTTGCCTGTCGCCATCTTGCTTGCTTTCATAGAAATATAATATTCTCAATGAATGGGAATTCTGGTTCTCAATTGACAAATAGGAAGTGATTAAACCATGAGCTAAGTCGTGCAAGTAACTTAGTTTGTCCTGGGGGCTCACCAACATATATTTGATCCCATACACTGTATAAATCTATAGTGTAGTCGTTTAATTCAAATGCTGTTCACTAAATATCGTTTGCATCTAGTGCCTTTTTGGTCTGACGATTTAGCAAAGTTGCCGATCCAGGTAGTCGTGCGGGCTAGTGCGGTAGTCTAGCGACTCCAGGATCGCGGGTTCGAATCCCGCCTCGGGCATGGATGTGATTTTAACTGTTGTCCGTAAGTAGGTTAAGAAAGATAAACGAAAAATAAATGGTCCCAATCGTATAAATAAACGCAATGTACTATGAAAGTTAAATAAACGAGATTTTTTT
>JAGDQP010056160.1:0-12992 GCA_022664845.1 Lepisma saccharinum
TATAACGCACGGATAATCATGTCTATGTCCTCTTGTTTACATTATAGATGTTTATTATGTTTATTCCGTCTCGTTATTTCCTCTTCCAGAAGGATTCATACTTGCTCTGCTGAATTAGTCTTTTATCATCAAACAGCTAACGTATAAATACTTCAACTTCTGTTTTAGAGCTTGCGTTATGACATTGTGTAATTTCTTTTTTTCAGTAGCACGACAAGACACATTATATGAACTCTAAATCTTCCTACACTCAAAAATTTTATAAACAAAAGAAGATAGCAAAAGGAATGAAGATTGATCTTCTTTCTTCGATAGCCATGTGCATGCCCTGTTAACTTTCTGACGCATTTCTTGACTATCATCCAAAAGAAATCTTCTTCTATGTTATTTGTGTCTTATGTAATGTTCATAACAGCGTGTCTACTCTTTCTTCTCTTGTAAACTACTGTCCATAGCAAATTTCTCAACACAATACATTCAACCAGGTTGGTGGTAATTTTATTCTATACTGTTTGGAACATTTAATGTTTTATCTTTATAGACATCTACTATTTATATGTTCAATTAAGTGTACAGTTTATTTATAAAATTACCTCTTATATCTTAAAAAAAATAGGGATGTTGCTCGTAATGTATAGTCGTGTGTCCATTTCGTTATTAACTTCTGTATTTTGTGAACTTGCTTTCGAGAAAAAAACGAAGTACAATACTTTCTTCTTTTGTCCGTTACGGGTACTGTACAAACAAAATGGCGGTTAAAGAACCATTTTGTTGTGTAATTACCGGCACATTTAATCAATTAGGACATCACGAAATAGTTTGAGATATTTGATATATTTTTTATTCAAAATTTCTGAATGCACTGTCAGATCAAGCGAATAGAAATATCGAATAAAGTAGTGTTGCGTACCAGGAAACATAGGACCGATTCCAAAATCTTAGTTTAAGTTAGGCTTAGGCTTAAACATAAATTTTTAAATGCATTACTTTAACTTAAATCATAGTCTAGCCTTGATATACGCCTTTGCAGAAGAGCGATACAGTTCTTAGAGAAGCTTACGTAAAAAAACGGGAAATATTCAGCCAGAAAGAATTAATAACAAAACCTACAGTAACATGTATCAATGTCAGAACACAGATTACTATTGTAGAAATTACAAATAGTCAATTCTTAAAATCTACTTCGTTAACGTAAGGATTAACGGAAACACATTTGTGAAGTCAGATTTACCTAACTTTATTTTATATAGTAGATAATGACTTGTGAAATTGGTGCGGCTGGTTCAGGGAAAATTCTGCAATAGATTATTTCCTTTTTTTGCGGCAATTGAAAAATTTATAGCAAGATTGGTAACATGAACAATAGACCATCTATCTTAGAAGCTGAACAATTAGTTTTATATAAGCCCTGCATATCAATCTTCCGTGTTATATCTCTTACAAGAATAAAGTAGTACTAAGATAAAATATATGTTTCTGATAAAATTCCAATTCATGCTTACATTAACACAACATACTTCCCATTCAGATATTTTGAACAAACTTGAAGATGGCTGTTTTCAATTAGGACTCTCTAATATTTAGTGCCTTCTATTTAGTATCCATTAACACACATTTGGTTTCCTTCAAAGAGAAAATTATATTTCACGACTTATTCATACACCATATTTCATTTACTTGCCTTTTACGTTAAAAGTCTGTTTTCCTTTTCCTTGTTTGTTGGATTAGCAGAAATGTAATTTTGACTCTTTAGTATTCTACTTTCTAGAGTCAAGTTGCAAAATATAGGGAGAATTATTTAAAGACCGCTTATTCAAAATTAAGTTGAGATAGATCTATAAAATGCACTGTACAAGGATCTAATACGTCGGAAACAAGCAAGAGATCCGTAAATAGAATAAACTCCATAGAGTAAAATAATAATAATAATAATAATAATAATAATAATAATAATAATAATAATAATAATAATAATAATAATCTCAAAGCACTCCCCTTAAAGTTATTGAGCTATCGGTTTCTAATATGAGAATATGTTTATAGTCCAGTCAATCTACTAAATAACCTGGAACAAATTACAACAAAAATGCTGTTTGTGGTTTCTGGCCCTATGAAGCATACTGAATAACATATCAAAAGTCTACCAAAATCTAAGTGGCCAGAGTCCGCCATTTTGGTCCGCCATCTTAAATATTGGCCACGAAGGACTTTGGTACATAAATTTAATTTTAACTCTGCTTCTACAAGCCCGATTTTCATAAAGTTGGTATCAAATTAAAGACCAGAGGATGTAGAATTAGCAAGTAGACATTATTTGACAATGACACGAAGTTAAAGAAATAAAATGAATAAAAGTTGTTGATGATGTAATCCAAGATTTCCATGATATACAGAGAATTCACATATATTGGTGTATAAAACGCAAGAGATACGTAAGATCTTTCACAATTTGAAAGAAGTCAATGACAGAGAACTTACTCCTTAGAAATACAACACATATGTAGTTGATGCAAAGCTCATATTTGAATAGATCTTCAGAGATGATTCCCTGTGATGAAGCAAGAATAGTCAAGCGCTGGAATAGAAGATGAGAATCGAAGTGAATTGTTTCCTCTTGCACTGAAATACTCGTTTTGATTCCCATTGTTACTGACTGCTGTTTTCGCTTAAATAAATAGTCCCAAACCCGCTTTCCTTGCATAGGCTCAATACTCGCGAGCCCGATTTCTGAAGCTTTACGTTTACGGGGTCTGGTTCAACCATACCTGATATTAAGCTTCGGAGTGACCCATCCATCTCAAAGGGATTCATATTCAGGAAGAAATGCATAAGTTTCTCGAAATCTAGTGTGTCCCGCATTTGCATTGCACTGGAAGCTTCCTTATGTTGGTCAGTGGTGTGGAACTTAACTTCAGTAAACTCTTGCATTACGCTGTTGACTTCACTACATGGCATCATTGATTGCACCCACAATTATCGTTGGGCTTCTGTCATTCCTCTTCCTCGTGTGAAACCCCCGGCTCCTTTTATAGTTCTCATTAGCACCTGTTCAATAACAAAAATATGTGGACAGCCCAGCTCAGAAATGGTTCGTTCGACATACGACATGAAATCCTTCCATGAATTTTCTGTGAATATGTAGGTGAGTACTAGGAAGTCTTTGCATATTTTAAAGAAATAGGCAAACACTTTTTGCGTACAGATTATGACCAGCTGCCGCAAAGTGTGGAAGAATTTATTTTAGGCTTTGGAGGTGTAGAACCCAGTCTCCAGTTCTTTCTGAAGTAATGAAATCTTTTACAATATCTACCATAGTCATATATTGAATCCACAATCGGCTGGTTCTACTTGATTCCTTCTTGTTCTTTTTCACCTCTGGCAGTCTGTCGTAGACCTTCAAGCTATCATCCTGTAGAAACTCATCCCTGGCATCCACAGTTGCAGCTACGTACAATGCTTTTATATCAGCGATCAAGGAGTTACTTTCCTTCCTGTCTGTACTTTCAGCAGGTGATGTGCTTCAAGTCCATTATCTACTTTCATACCACCTTCTTGAATTTCTTGGTTGCGCTCATTACAAACTTGTTGGTCGTGGAGGTACGTATCGGTTTTGTTGCCTAAGGACATTATAGAAATCCCAAAAACTTCTTTTAACAAGAAAGCAGCACACCATCTATAAGAATATATCCTCTGCGAGCTCTAGCCAATGATTTTCCTGTAAGCATGTGCACTACAGCATTGTTAGCATAAATTACTTCAAGCAATTCTTGAATTACAGAATTCGCCATCAAATGTCCAATACAAGCAAGGAAGCTCATTTCAATATGCAATAAACCTAGTAAAAGCACCACATCTTTCAAGTGGCTCCCGTTTGGTTCATTCCATATGATAGTCAACGCTTTCCACCAGAGCGGTTGATCAAATGTCACAATCGGTGTTGAGTTGTTACGACGTGCATCAGAAGCTAACAACGTCAGTGTTGAGAAAATGCAGGTTAGGTCAGTTGGATCCATGTCCGCTATGGATAGGAAGAATATGGAGGATCTTCCAGGGTGCTCTCCTTTGTGAAACATATGCATGGCTGCTGACCATCCAGGCCGTTGACATTTTAGAAACGGTGTGCATTTCCAGATTACTTCAGGAAGCAATTTCGATCTTTTTAAAAATCCGAAAACAAATGTCATTAAGTTCTTCAAACAAAAGATTTCTCTTTGTGTTTGGTGGTTTGTATGTTATTATGGAGAACTTTCCTTTATTTATGATGTCCTTGATTAAAACATTGTTTATGGAACTAAGTGAGGTGATGATATTTCTGATGCGGGAGTTACTGTTGCATTCATTTCCATCCATGAAATGTTCCATGTCGATCAAGAGTCCGTATATTGTGGTCAATGTTGTCCGCAACATAGTGCATAAGTCTATGGGATTGAACAGAAAAATCAAGGTCTGTAGCTGCTGCATTTATTTCATATTTTTGCCCAACTGTATTCGTGTATTGATTATTCTAGGATAGTTATCGATAAATTTGCTTTAACTGATTGCAGTAAATCGATAAAACAAGAATAAAATATACTCAAATCGAGCATCTCCATGTCATTGTATATAGTACAGTAACGGGTTTCCAATATTAATGACGTTCTATTATTAATAATGAAAATTCTAAACTTACCTGTTAGCTGGCAGCGGTTGTTCTTTGTACACATGAGCTACAAGGTAAAAAAAAAGTTTTTGCCGCTTTTGACGTCCCATTAATCATGCGCTCACAGAGAAGAAACGAAATGACGCACATGCCTGTCAAGTGATCGGGAGTTAGTGGGACCTTCGACCTTCAGTAATACAGGCACGGTGCTCACACACAGCAGTCATAGCTTGTCCAGTGTAAAAGATAAATGGAGCTATCGAAACCGCTTGTTCGCGTGTGTTTGTTGTACGACTTTAAAGTGAGCCTGTCAGCTGCATCATCAAGTCGCCGCATATGTCAGCCATTTGGTGAGAATGCCTTGAACGAACGCACCGCCAGGCATTGGTTCCAGAAATTCCATTCGGAAGATGAGAGCCTTGCTGATGAACCTCGCAGTGGACGACCACATCTGTTGGATGACGAGACCCTGAAAGCAGCGATCGAGGAGGACAATGGTCTAACGTATGATGAACTTGCAGAAAGGTTCATGTTTCCGCTGAAACAGTCTGCACCTGCATGCGATAGGGAAGTCATATAGGTTAAGCAAGTGGGTACCCCACACATTGTAGGCAGCCAACAAGGAACAACGAGTGACAGCCTGTTTGTCCTTGCTCACTTGGCACCTGAACACACCCATATTTGATCGCTTGCTCACTGGGAACGAAAAATGGGTCCTCTATGACACTCCCAAGCGTACTAGACATTGATTGTCGCCACGTAACCCTATCTTCACACCTCAATACCACCTCTGCAACAACGAAAGGTTATTCTCTCTGTATGCTGGACTTGTCACCAAGTGGTGCATTACGAGCTCCTTACACCTGGTTAGACAATCACTGCTGACCACTATTTACAGGAGTTGCAAAGGATGGACCGTGCATTGCGGCAGAAGAAGCTGGCATTGGTGAATCGCAAGCGTGTGCTGTTCCTCCACGAAAATGCCAAGCCACATGTGACAAAGAGGACCCGGGAGATCCTTAAGCAACTTGGCTGGGAGACACTGTGCCATGCACCATATTCACCTGACCTTGCGCCAACAGATTACCACCTGCTTCATTTCCTCGACAACCAGCTCCGTGGGAGATCCTTCGCCAATGAGGGAGACCTGCGGAACGCACTCAGGGACTTCTTTGTCTCGAAGACAGCCGACTTTTATCACCAGGGTATTGTGCAGCTGCAAAAACGTTGGCAAAAGGTGTTGGATGCTGATGGAACTTACTTCGAAACCTAAAGGTACGTACCGTCCACTGTATTGTTCTTTGATTACCACTGCCCTAGAACAGCAAAAACATTTTTGGTTACCTTGTATTATCTATCTTTTTGTAATACACAATATTTTATTTACTGAAATGTAACAATTTTTCTCTAAATAAGCAAAAAATTGAGGCACTAATTCGGTACTTTCATGACGTTTCCTTCTATCACAATGTACGAAGTTCATTCCAGCTCAGCGTGGAAGTACAGTTTTGCAAAAAATCACTATATCGGAGTGAAAGTCTCTAAACTAAGAAGAGTCAACTGACGAAATATTTATGCAGAAGGCTCGACTCGACTCACAGTAGGCCTATATAAACAATCAAGGAACTATACATACAGCTAATGGAAAGTTGGATAAAATCACTGAATTTTGAATTTATTCTATGGCCTATAACTCAGGCTAGGAAGAGGGAGGTGATAGGATATGGGGAAATGTTAGCCAGGGCCTTTGTTAAGGTGCAATCCCGGCATTCATGTAGTGGAACTAAGGAAAACTCTGGAAAACCTCAGTCAAGACGGTCAGCCCTGGGATTCAAAAACACTGTCGATCCGAAGTTCGGCACCCTAGCCATTAGACCATGGGGACTAGGTTGGTAAAATCTTGCAAGAAACATAGTATATAATATATAACGTCAGGTGTCTGTTACAGCATTGTTATTGGTAATCATGTTAAAGTCAATATGACATAGCAGGTAGACTTTATTCAGGTACTTCATAGGCCTGAAACCATAAACAGGATTTTAGTTGCAATTTGTTCTCGATTAACCCCGTTTTAAGGCATAAAATAGGCTGGTTTCACAAAATCTCAGGAACTGAGAAGCACCATTTTTTTTTCAAACACTGTTGTAAATAATTTTTAATTGTTCCGTAGAAAATTCCCTGTATTTTGATACTAAGTTTATGCAAATCGGGCTTGTAGCAGCCGAGTTACATCCAAATTTATGTTTCAAAGTTCTTCGTGGCCAATATCCAAGATGGTGGCCCAAAATGGCCGACTTTAGCCATTCTGATTTTGGTAAACTTTCGATATGTTATTAGGTACACTTCATAGAACCGAAAACCGCAAACAGCATTTTTGTTGCAATTTGTTCTAGGTTAAGCCCCATTTTCTCCTAAATTGACTGGACTATTAATACTACGCGTATAAGCTTTTTAAGCAGACAAGTAAGTCATACTTACCTGAGTTGTATTAAGAAATTCCCCACTTATAATTGTTCACGCGCACACAAAACACAATATATCGATTCAGGTAAAGGAACTAGCAACCTCTCCAAATATCAAAACCAATATTATCATCCTATAAACCACAACCTACCGCTCATACAACTTGAATAATACAAATTTCCTTTATTTTCGAGTAATTGTATTTTCGCAAATTAGGCAACTTTTCCATGTGAAGTAATTTTGTTCTTTGTACACGAATTCATGAATATTCTCCTTCACATCTTGCTTCCTTGGTAGTAAAAGTATAGAAAAAAAAATTGCGTCTCGTACACTCTATTAGCAATTATGAAAATGCGAGGGAGGCTTATTTTTTATTATTTTACCTAAATATACAAGTAGAGGAGGGAAATGCTAGGTTCATGATGTGAATTACATTTCTAGCATTACCTGTTCTCACAAACAAAAACTTTGGGGAATTATTGATTTCATAGGGGCCACGGTGGCTCAGTTGGTAGAGCGCGTGTCCCTGATGATAGAGGTCGTTGGATTGATCCCTGCTCATGCTATGTGGGCTTTGTGGTAGACAAATACAGCGTGCGTGGGTGTTCTCGGGGTGCTCCCGTTTCCTCCCACTTTCTTCATTCCACCAATTCATCCTATCATCATTCATGCGGCCTGAGCCATAGTTGCCTAAAGGCCTTAAAGTAAATTCAACAAATATTGCTTCCATTTCCTGGCGCTTTTATTAACTTTCATTTTCTAATAAGTAACTTACATTTTGTACATTCTTTCTTAAAAAATTTCATAAATACTGCATTACTAAAAGAAAACTATAGACCAAAACTATAGAAAGAACAATTAGTGACCAGACAGAAATGCAAAAAGAACAATAATTTCTTTGGCATTTATTCTATCTTTTTATAAGGATAATGTTTCCTCTTTCATGATAACGTTGAAGAGTAGTTTATTCCGCTAGAAACTGAAATTACTAATGATTGGTAGACACCAAGAAATTATATGCCTTACGTAACGAATTACAGCAGGAAACAAATTATCTACTATACAAGATGAGGCAATTACTTAAAATTACTTTTTTCATTACTTTGCTTCTTTCTTTCTCTATACAATGAACTTATTTTTCGCATTTCTATGGGAGATGGTATTAACTTTATTTAATTGCAAATGTCTTAAGCAGAGCTGATATAGGGTCACTTTTTTTTAACCCACCATGACCTAGACGTGGATGACTAGGTGACTCGGTCCAAAATTTGACCCGAATGGCCAGACCCGAACACCAATGATCGAATCTTGACCCTATGACCCAATTTCATCACACCAATCTTTAAAGCTTCACACACTAAGAGCTATGAGACGTCATATTTTTGTTGTCTCATGGAGCCTAACACCCCCGGGCTTGCCACGCAACAGTATAGGAAAGGAACTAAAATTCTGCTTTGTTCCTTTCCTGTGATCTTCAACTAGATTACCCTCACTGATTAGCCGCATCTGAATTATTATAATAGCAATCTTTGTCATAGTAAGGAGACAATATTACTAAACACATCTCCACATATTATGTGAGAATTTTTGAAACGATTAAATTTGGTACGATCATGAAGAGTATCTCAAACTTTGAACCATATCATATTTCCATAGTAACCAGACATAATACTTATTTTGTCACAACTTTGTAATGGATGCATCGATTTTCATGCAACGTTTTAGGCTTTGTAGAATTTACCGGTGGTGGTTCAAAATATGTAACCCCGTCGCCCATGATAACGAAACCAAAAAGAAACTCAATCGGACTGATGCCGACGAAACTTGGAAAATGATAGAGATAACACACTGAATTATGTAGTCGCCTAAGAACTCTGAAGCTAATCATTGTTTCCATGGAAACGCGACAATTATTCGCGTAACATGCGGAAACGTTTGGACCGATTCTAATCAAGTTCGACCTAATGATACAGGATATTACTCTAAAGGGATAATAATGACGAAACAATTTTGTGAGGAATGTTGAAGAGTTTGTGTCATCTAATGGGTATCTTAGACTCAATAGATCACAATGCATACACATACTGCCATTACCATCAAGCGTGTTAAGATTTAAAAAAGTATCCCAGTTCTCGAAACAGCTCGATTTTCTCCTGATTTGCTTCCAACATATTACTTTTTGTTCTCCACAAATTAAAAGATCCTTAAAAAGAACGGCAAAGAAAAGAATATTGGAAAACCCAAGATTTGATACCAAATTATTTGGAAATAAATTGCTGAAATACACTTTCTCTGCTTTCTGTTCTACGCGACCTATGGAACCATGCGTAGAGTAGAGCTGTGCAAAGTGGCACACTTTTTATTTAGCCTGTCATATCTGTAGAAAAAAAAACGATAACTAAATATTTAATACACCGGTGGAAACATTGGAATCTCCTCAATATTATACTGGGAAATGAAAGTGAAATATTAAAATTTGTGGACCACAGTTGATATTTAAGAGGTATATGAAATTCCATTTTTCCCGCCACTATGCGTGTAAAGTGAAACACAACTTAATAAGGATTTAGCAATTTTAAATAGTGTAATGTATAATAATCTTCAGTGTATAATAATTATATAAACAATAAAATATGTTTTTAAATGTTTGACTATTGGAATGAAAAGTACAACGTGAATAAAATTCTGCCATTTCTGGCTTGCTGAGTGTCCTGTCATTTCCAGTGATGTATTAATTATTCATATATATTATTTTACATAATTGTAGTACAATTGTAAAAGTAAATGTCTTATTTTGACCAAAAATGTTTATTTTCTAAACTACTGATTATGTTTAAGTATGTTTCACTTTGCTCAGTTTTGTATTTATATCTTTGCCCACTCAAACACCTTTCTTATCTTTATAGGCAATATATACGACGTCAGTGTATTGTTTACAATATCATTTCATGGTCTCATAACAAAGATAATAAAGTCCTTATCACATATGTAACAGAGTTTAGTTTCCGGATATACTTAAGGAACTACGACCCCTTTCTTTCCTACATTGTGAACAGTCACTCATTCTCATATAAGGCTTTCTCTACTCTACTCTCACGGCAAGCAGCAAGTACATTTTCCATTACGTCATAGAGTTGTCGTCAGTATCTGTACAGTGGTAGCAACTGTAAATTTTCTCGTTACATGTGTGTTCGGAAACAACGAAATTTCACTTTACCCGACCGTACCACTTTGCCCGTCTTTCCCTTAATAACCGTTAAAACTAACCACAACAGGCAACTATGACGCCATATAAAGTGTACTTGCAGGTGCCATAGGACGTGTTACAGTGCTCTGTGCAGCCAGTGTGTTATGGTAATAATATGTTGCATGTATTCATGCTAGGATATACGGCGGCAGGAACGTGTTGTAATGCGGTTGTAGACCCAGCTTCAAGACGGACAGTGCCTCGGGGGTTTAAAATGTTAAAACGGAAAAGAAAAGAAAAGAAAAAAAGAAAAGAAGAGAAAAGAAAAGAAAAGAAAAGAAAAGAAAAGAAAAGAAAGAAACGTGCTCGGGACCAGAGTCTCCAGAGTGACGCAGATCAAATCGGAATAACAACGCTTTAAAGGAATGTGTGAAAACAAAATCACGAACCACCATCCAGGAACATGTTCTACAACCCAACGTTTAGATTTCAACCATTTCCAATCACCTAAAGCGAATAAGGAAAATGAGAAAATGGACAACTAGTTCCCGGGTGTTCTCATCAAGCATCACAAACAGCAGTAGGACAATCCCACAAGAACTCATACTTTGTTGGTTCGTCACCATAGTGACACTTTCTTGATCGTATTGTGACGTATTATGAGAAGTCGATTCTACACAATAATAGCAAGCGAAGTGGTTGGGCATTAGTGAATCCACCGCACATTTTCCGAAATTAAAGTTAACGCCACAAAAAGATTTGTTGTTACTGTGGTGGACAGCATTACAAGTTCTTCATTACAAATTCTTTCTTTCTGATAAAAACCATTATCACTGTAACGTACTGTACAGAAATTTAGAAAAATTAAACGTCAGCTGTGCACAAGCAGTGGTCAACGGAAAGAGCCCTCTACTAACACACGACGTAAACCACACTTACGAAAAATTACGAAACAGAAACCGAGTGAAGTACTCCTGTAACCTACATATTCCCCGAACTTAGAACCAACAGACTACAAGATGTGTATGCTTCCTGAAAAAAAGTGTGCAACAAGAAGCAAAGTTCAAATGGTGTTTCTGGGACTTCATTTTCTCAGGAATCAGGTTTCTTCAGGGACGGGTTTCAAGGCCTTTGAATCCGAGGCAGAGATACAACTGTCTGTTCACTCCATCCAAAACTGAGTAGTAGCGTGAGGTACAAAAACAGCCATTTATTTCCAAACAACCTATTAATAATAATGAATGAATGAAT
This sequence comes from Lepisma saccharinum, assembly GCA_022664845.1. NCBI lineage: Eukaryota > Metazoa > Arthropoda > Insecta > Zygentoma > Lepismatidae > Lepisma > Lepisma saccharinum. The sequence goes on from JAGDQP010056160.1 coordinate 11,541, forward strand.
GCTTTATTGTCGTGCTGTGATCAACCAACTGGCGAATACAGCACAGGTCCAAGAGATAATACTTGTTTAAATAGTTGTATAAATTTATAATAATAAATATGTTCGCTTAAAATTGAATACAATTGGAGACTTGGATTAAATAAGGCAAAAACAATACAATATATGTTGTTAATCTAAGAATCAAAGTCCAAATACATTGCTTAGTACTGCTATTGGGTGTTAAAAAGTGGTGAGACGTGTTGTTTTATACGGAAATAAAATTTTAAACAACTGTTCCTTTCTTGGAATTTGAAAAATGACACTTACGTTAGTGCCTTAGTGTCTTCAATAGGCCACATTACAAAAGCAAGAGTGTGTCATATTACTCATTAAATATATTCAGAAAATATATTAAAAGTTAGTTTCATTACGCACAAGCTGTGTAGAAACTTCTAATGCCTGTCAACTTTTTTAAAATAGGATAACAAGTTTAGAACGACTAAGATAGAAGGGTACATTATAATTAAAACAATACAAAATGTAATATTATTCTTGATAATCAAGTTTTCATTATATGGTTGTAGTTATCAATCATTCTGGCTAAAATAGTTTTGGTTCATTCTGCGTTAAATAGGAATTTGTATTTCCTGAAATTATGTATTGATACCTGAATGCTTATCTTTTCCAATAAAAATGTGTTGGGAGTTTTATTTGATATCTTCCATGAATTGCTTATCAATATTTTTTCTCTTGCTGTACAACGGTTCAAGTCCAAGAAAATTGCACCAATATTCAAAACTATATTCATAATAATGTAAGCCAAACTTGAAATATATAATTGTAATGAATAATTTTTGAATTGATTCCAATTTTACTTTGTTGGTTATAGTTTCTTGATCTCAAATTATTACTGCAAATTCAAGGTTTGCTCTAACGAGTACTTCGTATAATAGTGTCTACGTTTGCAGTCTAGTTAATAATAATAATAATCCAGGATGTGTCCCACTCACTAACTTTGATTATACTAATAGACATAACAATGTAATTTATCAACAGGCTGCGAAAAACAGCAACCTCAAAGCGAACAAGACCCCTTTATTTCAAATTCAGCCCGAGCGGAATCTCGGAGAGCGATAGATACAAATTATATTGGGAACGCGAAATAAGAACAGACAAAACAATCAAAGCAAACAGAGCAGACATCTTTCTTCTTAATAAAACAAAGAGGCTCTCAACATATACATTGCAATTCCTCTAAACCGTAACTTACAAACAACGTACCCTACAAAGATAAACAAATATTTAGAACTGAGTTCGGGAATCAAACAAATGTGGAAACTCAAGTCAGTATGTATATGCCTCACAATGATATCAACAACTGGTATTGCCCCCAAAACAAGAACGGATCAACTACAAGACATCAACATTAAACATCTGGTGTTTTCTTCTCGAAGTTCTGAAATACTATAAACA
>JAGDQP010056161.1:0-12990 GCA_022664845.1 Lepisma saccharinum
ACACTTTGTAAGATAATTAGTCCACTGTTCAAAACACATCAGAAATAAAGAATTATTTAGCCAAAATTAATTAAAGAATATCTTACATCCTACTTAATCCTAAATGCCATAAATGAATTTAAAATCCTACTTGATGTTGATGTGATGGTAAAGTAGGCTATTTGTGTACCGTTTATTAACCCTAGTAATACCAACGGGAAGGAAAGGACTTTTATGTTCAATTTCTCTGCAATTTAAATTTTACATGTATAAATGGCCTTTTAAAAATATGAAAATTTTATTTGTTTGTTGAGAATTCTTCTACCTTTTTCAGTTATTATCCAAACATTTCCAGTGATAGCATTCTTAGAAATATAAAATACGTCTAGGTGGATACACAGTATGCGCCTCTTAGTAATTCATGTGACCAAATAATATATAACTTATATTTAATATTTAGGTGTATCAATTAATTTTACAAGTAACACAAGGCTCGTGGAACATTAATTATGGTTATTCTTCATGTTACATTATTACTGCTTCAACAATGCACTTATTTATAATTTCCTTTTTAGTTGTATCTAATTGGTCTTGTATTCTTGTGGTCTTGCGACATGACTTCTGTTCTATTTCTAGTACCTCTTTAACAATGGTTTTATTCTCTATTTCGCGTGAAGTTGAAGTGATTGTTGAAAAATATACAATGACATCTCATTTTTCTATTATTATACACATTTCTCTTCTAAAATAGTAGTGCGTAATTAAATATAAATGTAGTGATCAAAAAGTATCCCCCCCCCCTGTTGGTAATAGATGTTGTTACAAATGTCTTGGTACTGCTAGGGTTAAGCTGTATTGATTTTGAACCGACTTCATCCAGATTCTAAGATAATTAGTAAACAAGATTTCTGGACTATTACGTTTATTTATATTTATTTACATTGCAATTTTGAGGGCGCTCGACTGTTTTTGCAAAGTTATTTTATTTTCCTTTTTATAGAACGTTGAAAAATACACGGATGTTTTAAAAACAATATTTTTTCATCATTATGCTGTCCTGCCCACACGATCAATTCTGCGCTTGTAATTAATTTAACCCTTGTTCATATGAAACCTAAACAACACAAGCGTCATGTGGGTTGTATAAGAAGGCAGGCGTTACAGCTAATTCTGCATGCATGCATTTTTTACATGACATTTGTTTTTTCTCCTTTTTCTCAACAGATTTCTGTCTTCAGCGGTACTTTCACGGAAATATTCTGTACAAACCACAAAATGTTTAAGGAAGATAAGACAAGTGCATCCGTTCAAACATTTTGCGTGACCAAATTAAAAAAGGAAAAATACAGTATATGGACATCAAATTTAGAACTTCATTCTTTTTTGAAGTCTGCCTAAAAAAAAACTTTAAAAATTACAGAATACGGGTAGAGGTTATTAGGTATTAGAGACCATAATCAACAAAATTATTAGAGGAAAGATGAATCACTCCGACGTCTCGCATTTCTTTGCTAGGGTAGGCGTGATACTGACCTTGACTTGAAAGTAACGTTGTAAGTATCCAATGTAGTCAGTATGTGATCTATTTCAATTGGCTAGCGTTTATTATTTGTGTTTGTCGGAATTAGGAGAAAATTGCTTCGAAATTTATTTTAGTGAAATGTGTGAAAATTTAGTAGAGATTTGCTAAAAAATTGAGAACATATTAGCACGCATATTTCTTGCTTCGCGCATTTATTCCACCCTAACATTTTAGCATAGCCCTATGCTTCAAAATCACTCGCATAATTTTCCCCTACTTCCATAAGTTCCTGCAGTTTATTCGAAATTATTTTTTGGACATTCATTATTCTTTGCGCATACATACATTAACCTTTTAATCCCTTAGTCGTTGTTGGCGTAGTACAGCTAACGATATTCAATCCTTCACCTTCCAACCCTTGGTAGCAAACAGGTAGAAAGTAACAGGTCGTTTCTTGTTCAAATGAAAGATAACTTAGAACAATTTTTAAATTAGTTTTGAGGCGCAATATAGGCTTAAATTGTTCAAATCAGGCAGTGTACAGTGGAACATCGAAAACTCGAATCCGACGGGGAAAAGACAAAATTCGAGTCATCGAATATTTCAACTTGGCGAAATTTTATTTATCGAGAGGTATAATACGATACTTCGATATATTGATGGGAGGAACTGACTGACGTTTCTCATATACAGTTCTACATTTTCTCTTCCCCATCATATTGTTGTCATTTTGGCAGAAGACAATTACTCAAAATATCAATGTATTGAGTTATACACATTGATAATTACTGAAAAGATGTTCTATAGGCAGCTAGAACTAACTGATATTACCATCTATTTCCATAGACATCTTAACAGATACTAATGTTACTTCCGCCTGCCTATAAAGCATCCTTTCTTCAGTAATTAATGTCTATAACTCAATAAAGCGAAATTCGGAGTAAGTTACTTCTATCAGAACGACGACGATATGAAATAGTAAACTCCCTGCTGATCATGACTCGCTGCGACAGCACTGGAAGTGGAGTGAACAGCTGACGCCTCACGCTCATTATAACCGCGGGGTAGCTATACGAAAATAATTATGTGTGAATTTTCTAAAAACTCGTCACTCGATTGTCGTTAGCGACGTAACCAGGGGTCGTAGCGACGTTCGGTTCAGATAGTTTAACTCCCTAAATTTCTAGTTACAAAAGTTTGCCCGACTGATACTTCGACTTGTAGAGATTCTCTACCAAAATATTTCGAGTTCTAGAGGTTCAACCGAACGTCCAGAAAACAAAGAAAAAATGAATTATCCAAGTTTTTCACAACGTTCAGTATTCAAAGGTAAATTAACACGGGGTGGAATAGGGAAGGTGAAGAGGAATTAATAAAATTCGAGATATCAAGGAACTCGAGCTATCGAGGTTCCACTGTATTTCTACTTTTTTTTTTAGTAATGGTAAACTTGATTGCAAATCATCCCAAGTCCACTTTTTCGTATTTTCATTTTTTTTCTTCGGCATCTACGTTCCAAGGACTATCCACTTGGATAATATTACATCCTAATTCAAACTGAAAGTCTTGTATTAATACTAAATAATTTCAGCTGAATAGAATAACATTCCAAGTTCTTGGACTGTATTTGTTCCTCCTGAAAAAAAAATACTCCGGTGGACTTGGGATGTTTTGCAATTCAGGTCTTCAATTCTTTCCTTTTGAGCCCCTAGATAGTAGTAGTAAAGCTATAGCAAAAGAGACCTTGTATTCCCGTTCATGATGTCCATCCGTGTCCAGAAATTAAATCTCAGAAACTACAAGACGTATAGATTCGTTAGGTGTCGCTCGAAAGGTCTTGACTAGATTAACTCATGGCCGCCAGAACCGTCTTGATTGGTGAAGTAGTTCAGTATTGCCAACCCATTTAAAATAATTGTTCAAATTGTTTCCATTGAGTTAAACCTAGCTGAGCAAAGTTGGCATAAACATTATTCGAGACAATATAAAAACACTGAGGTCACCTACGTCTCCAAGCAACACACTCATCAGTGTTGCCAACCTATTTTCTATAAAGTTATTTTTTAAATTCCTTTATTTTAGGATAGTAACACCAAACTTGCATACATATTATTTGACACAATAGCAATACACTTTGCGTGTTCCCATCCCCAGGAACTCTGGCTACAGTGCTGCAAACTCCTGCTCAAAAATATATTTCAGAAACTACAAGGTGTAGAGAGGTGCGTGAGGTGTTGTTGCAAAGGTTTTGACTAGACTAGTTCAGAGCCGCCAGAACGGTCTTGAGTTGTACAGTAAGTAGCTCAGTGTTGCCAACCCATTTTAAAGAAAAACAATTGTTCAAATAGCTTCCATTCAGTTAGATATAGCTGCACAAAATTGGAATAACATTATTCGACACAATGGAGAAATATTAAAGAAGTCAAAGTTACCAAGTACCCCACTTTCCAGTGTTGCTAACCTGCTTTCTATTTTTTAAACTGGTTCCATTACTTTAAACGTAGCAGCACCAAACTTGGCATCAATATTATTTGACACAATACCAACATACTGTGCATGTTTCCGTCTCCAGGAACCCCATTTTCAACGTTGCCAACCCTCGCACAAAATATATCTCGTGAACCATAAGGTGTAGAGAGGTGCCTGAGGTGTTGTTCAAAATGCCATGGCTAGACTACCTTAGAGCCGCCGGAACAGTCTTGATTGGTGCAGTAGCTCAGCGTTGCAAACCATTTTTTTTAAATAATTATTTTTAGATTATAATCTATTATTCAAATTGATTCTATTAAGTTAGATTTAGCTACGCCAAACTTAGTATAAACATTATTCGACACAATAGATAATTACTGTGAGTTCTCCCTACCTAAGCACTGCAGTTCTTAGTGTTACCGGCTTAATTTATAAGAATTAATGCTTGTATGACTAAAATGCTATCAAGAGGCCGGATCCTTCGCGACTGTTGTTAGAATCGCAGCTCCAACTTCTTTGGAATATAACATAAGTACATCTTCTAAAAGCCGTAAATAAAATTGCCGACCGGGTGGCCGAGCGGTCTGCAGCGGTAGGCCATCGGCTCGAAGGTCCTGGATTTGAGTCCCGGCAGGGGCATGGATGTGGATTTTAACAGCTAAAGGCGAATCGTGACGGGCCGAAGTCGAAAGTTACAAGACTGGCCCATATAAAAAAAACTTCCGTAAATAAAACTGATAATTCGAAATTAGTACATCTATTCATTTACCAAGTGTTTACTTTAAACCCTGCCCTCAAAATTAGTGTACAAGTATATTTCGCCTCTTGAGTTTCAAGCGATATAAGTAGTGGGGAATACGTGAGTAAGTTGCGTATATACTAAAATACACAATATGAGTTTGATTACCACCATGTATGAAGACCCCAGAATAAACTTTAATGTATTCGTTTTGTAATACTTTTATAACTACCTATATTATTGAAGAACAGGAATTTTGTGCAATGTGCGAGATTTTGAGGAACCTTGTTACAAATCCTGCAATTGCGAAAACATTAGATATGAATATCTTTGTCACAAAGACATTATGTACATTGAGAAGTGCAGAATTTGTCACTTCAGTGAGCCGGGAAATCTCTAAATTCATAAAGGTTGGTCATAAGGGTGATATTTTAGTGATAGATTATTCTCATGCCACTGTGAGATCTAAACTCATCCTCCGGTTACCCCAGTAACCATTCTTTGTATGTACTTTTCAAAATTTAACCACACAGAGAATCGTTGTGTAAAGTAAACTAACATCTAGAATTCCCGAAACTTTGGGTTATGAAATATTTCGCCATTTCCTCAATATTCATTGATGTAATTGTAATGTAATTTACTAATTCTTAGGTAGTACCCAATTCTTCTTGATGGTTTGAAAAAATGGAAATTAGTTGCACATGAAATAATTGTGAGAGTTCTATAATAGCAAATGATATATAGGAGGGATTTGATTTAATTATATTTTAATGAAAGTAATGAAAGTATTTCGCGTTATTCAGAAATCGTTTTTTAATATAATACATGGAATGGAACAAATCATATTTATCTTGTTTTGCCACAAAGGAGGTTACATTTCTTCTATATTTTAGGTGCACTTTTGCGTACCTAAAATGAGTAAATTTTGATTTTCATTTTAAATCTTGGCAAATAGGGTTTTAAAAGTAAGGGTGTATTACTAAGCGCTTATGTTAGAGTAAGATATTTTTTAAAAGTTAGCTAGATTAAAGGCGAAACGTCTAGTCTATAACCCTGATCAACTGAGCTACCAAAAAGACACTAATCTTATCTCATTTCTCAGTACATATTGTATAAGTGTGATGAAAAAGGAGTAAGCCATCTTTGCACGATCCAAACGCAACGAAAAATATACTCATAGTTTAAGATAAAGTAAAATAATAGCTGAACAAAACAATACGTTTTTAGCTCTGTTTTTTTAATAAAAACGTATTGCTTTGCTCAGCTATTAATTTACTTCATTTTAAGTATATAAAACCAAAGCTTTGATATGGAAAATATCATACAATGCTCAAAACTTGAAATTGAACTAAAAAATCGCTATAACGGAATGCACTGTTAACCCGATATCAATTTTAACTGCATTTCTTCGGGTTTCTTTGAAATGATTGATTAGATCTTGTAGTAAATATTTACAACATTCTATCCGATAATTAAGGATTATTCTATACAAGCAGATAGTGTGGAAAACATGTAATGACCACAGAAACAAGCACGTCTTGTGGAACGTGTCTGAGTGTATCCTGCAATTACCGTTTGTATGTCATGGGCGTGCTGTTAATTTGTCTCTTAGTTTACACCTACACAGATCTTCACGTGGAATTAGAAACCCGCGTTGGGAGTTGAATTAAAATGTAGGACTATGTTTATTTTAATATTGTGTAGGAGGGAATCAAAATACATGTTTATATTGAAACTGGAAGGCTCCTTTTTTATGTAATTGTACCCACGATGAAAGACTACAAATAAGAATGCAAGAAAGAATCTAATGAAAGTTTTAGTATATTAGAGAGGTTTCATTAATACAAAATGTTCAGATACGTTTGTATTCTATTCATATACTTTCTTCTTATCTTAGAAGGCATTTAGGAAATGAACTACATGCTTTGACCATTTAGATGTTCAGGAAGAGGAAAATAGGGAAGAGTTTCAATTAGAATGACTGAAAATTGGTTTACCTAAAAAAATCTTCCAATTTACAGTCGTTTTGCCAACACTGGAGTTAAACAGAAGAATATCGGATACTTTTATATATGCCGAAATTTCGAATAGTTAAGATATTTTCATATTTTCTGTACAAAAACTTTAAACGCCTACTTTTAACATTGTATACTATTTTCTTTCATCCACATGATTTCTTTTTGTTTCGTAATGTTTAGCTGTAAACAATAGAAAATTTACACTAAAAAATGTGGCCCTAATACCGGATAGTAAGTGTTATCAATATCGGACGCGAATATAACGTGGGTTTTGAAAAACCACAAGACACTTTTGATTTACACTTTTTTTTAGAATTAGAAAGTTAAGCTTAAACAAATTTAAATAGAAAACTGAAAACCTCTTAAGAGAAAAACTGTTTCTTTTGTGAAAAAGTAGATATTTTTAAATAATGAAACGGGAATGAACTAAGGTCTTCAAAATTAATACCAACCAGCATGTGAAAGAAATAATAGAGAAGAATTGGTTATTTAAGGAATTTGAAATTTTGGAGAAATAAATTTTACTATTTGCACACAATATCAGCAATACGATATTATAAGCTTGCCCTTGTTCGATATTGGGAAACGGGTCAGGTGATAGAAACAAATTCAACCTTGAGCCTAAAGCGTCCATCTGCTTGTTAACAAATCACACAATAGACAAGTTAGATAATCGTTTTCTTATAAACATAACCAAAGCGTCCCGTCTAAAATCAAATGTTCCATTAAGAACTAACCAAAAATAGAGTCAAAGTCATATTTTCCTCACCTTTCCAGACCATGAGAAATCGAACGGTGTATGGCTCATCTCTGTCCGACTTGTAGTAGCTAGGATCGGGGAATTGGAGGATAGACAGGACATACTGTACATCTTCTTCTATTCACCGATGTTCACACGATGGCCCTAATAAGGTTACTCTTATACGGATACGTTAAATATAAAATAATTCAAATGTGTGCTCATCTTTTGTTGAAAATGGTCCCTCGAAAAAGCAACAAAATGTTTCAAACTCTCAAAAAACTATTTCGTACTACAAAGAGAAAGTAATAAGCAGAACCACGTATTAACTCATACTGTAATAATTTCGGCCCACGATAACAATGTTGCTGGTAGCTTTCGCAGATAGCAGCACCTCCTTCTCCAGATATTTCAGTATCCGATATTAGGAACGTATCTGATATTCGGTCACCTTGTTCTACATTTATCACTCATAGTTATTTCCATAATCCATCCATTATTCTTAATATTTATGGCGCTCACAATATAAAAAATTCCAGGAAAATCCCAAGTGGAAAGCATTTATTTTACAGTACGCATGAAGACATGTGACTGTTAAAATTTCTCAATCACTTTCCTGGAAATATTAAGGAATTACTGAACTAAACTTAAGAACCTGTACATTTTTTACTTATAATGTCATGCATGGTAACTATTTTATTCAAAAGAAGAAGATTTAATAAAAATAAAATAAAATAAAAACAATTTAAAAAGTAATTATATGGGCAGTAACGATGCTTACGCTCGTCCCGATTAGTGTTGCTTAATTTTGTTTGACTAATGAATATGTTATCAATAATAATGCTAATGAGTAACTTTAAAGCTCTTGCTTTTGTTATAAGTTTGTATTCCACTGTTACTGATGATGTGACAATTTTTCGCTGGTAAATAAAATCCAAAGGTATTGCTGATAAAACATGTCTATCCATAATTCAAAAGCAAAATAAAGTCAACAGATTTTACTTGTCACGGTATTTGTAAAGTTTAAACGAAAATTGTACATTTTTTAAAAGTGTTTCATTATTATTTGAATAATGAAAATTTTGTAGTTGCTGTAGAACGAATTCAGTCTTTCTTTTAAAATGACGTGACTACCTGTTAACATAAACCGAGTTTCTTCTTGTACTTTGTTTAAGATTCAAATAGACTTGAACTTTTAGACTTTGTTTTGTACAATGAATATTGTAAATTTTGAATATCAATACATTTTTAATTGTAATGAAACAGGAGAAGCGTAGCAATTTCGACAACAGAGGAGATCAAAAGCAAATCGATATAAATAACATTGACAAACAATAGAGTTCGAATTCATCCTTTATGTAAACCACGAAATATAAGTGACACAAAATATACCTTGATTTCTTGGGGTACATAGAAAAGATGAAGTTTTGCTTTTATATTTCAATGTCAGTTACATCTATTTGCTTCTCAGCCCCTCAATTCATTAACCAGATCAAAAGTGACCTCCGCATTAATAACTCAGTTTTGATCACTGTCCAATCAGACTAGTAAAATGAACTGGTGATGACTTCAAGGAAATTAGCCAGAATAGGAGACACTTACAGACCAATCAAAATTCAGCACATTTCGAAACAGTCAACCAATCCCAATAAAATAAACAAACGCTTATACATAGTATTACGAATTTCTTCACGGAACTGTCTGAGCAAGCCATTTTTTGTGTATCACTCCCTTGTCGTTTGATCCAGTTTGAGGTTTTCTCCATTTTTTTTAATGAATGATTAAATCTACTTCATAAAATTTTTACTATGATATTTCGGACATTCAAACAGAATATTGAGTATTGATGGAATTAAATATTTATACAAGTTTGAGTCATTTAAGTACTGGAAAGTATTCTCAATTCATTTACTCTTGAATGAATAGTAAAATAATAATTTTCGGAAAACAATAAGACTCTTACTTCAAAGAAAATTATTTTACTCATAAACCCAGAACAGGAAAGATACAGAATACAGTTACCCATAAAATATATTATTCTCATATTTTCGCTTTTAAAATTTATCTCAGTTTCGTATACGTTTGGCACTAGCGCGTCTCAGAGAAGAGAGAGAGAGAGAGAGATGCATATGAACTTGGACATAGAAAAGAGAGGAATTGGATTCTCTACACGGAGGTAACACCAGCACAGCAAGTTAACGTCGTACGTTAACATAATTTTACTTTATATTATTTACGGAAATAACTTATACTTAATTGCGAAATGCAAATTTGTTGATTCTTAACGTCCCGGACTGTTTTTTTTTTTATCTAGACAGGAGAGAGATTTCTTGTCCTTCTCACTGCGAGAGAGTGGGCCCCTCTCTCTCTCTCTCTCTCTCTCTCTCTCTCTCTCTCTCTCTCTCTCCACAAACTATGTCTAATACGTGCATGCGGAACAACGTATGGAAGCTATAAAGCTTATATGCACAAGTTCATAATTCACTCTATACGACTACACTTGCAAAAGATTATGAAAGGCGAAATACATCAAAATCTATAAATTTTATTTTTTTCAAGGACCTTACAAGAGGGAAAGAAAGTGGCGGCAATCTTTGAGTTCTAATAAATTTTGAGTAGTTAACACTTATTTGTCCCGAAATTTCTGTGTTATATAACTTAGGTGACGAAATGTTATACTCATTTAGCGTATTGTTGCAACTTGCTAACAACAATGTTCTTTTAAACTTAAATTTATGGATATTTTTCCCCCTCTGAAGTTCTTTCTTCGAAGAGCAAACAATATATTATGCAAGAATGTGAAGGAAGGAAATATGTTCACTTATTCTCCAATTGATCTCCTCCTGCCATCTCGCGGGGAACGGATAAACCTCTGCGGCGCCTGTGATTATATCTCGATAAACCGTTAACATTTCATTGTTGCATCTTCACGGTGACCACAAGCGTCCTTCTTTAGTGCCGCAATGATGACTACAATACCTGGCGCCGTTCTGGCTCCTAACCAAGCATTACAGTCTCTCACCTCTTGTGGCAATCTGCTTTCGGGTCAGAGTGAAGGCTGGTCCATTAGACCCATCGTGTTGTGGATGCGGTCGTTGTATGAGAGATGCAGCCTTCAAACTGTCAGCGCCCGCTTTACACTAAGTTGATTACGAAAATCCTCTAGTGTTTCATTCTGCTGTAACATCTTGGGTGGTACTCACAGACCACCCTTGGAACATTACCTTTCTCTTTTTTTTCTTTCTTTCAAAGAGATTCTAAAAGTGGTCGGCAATACATACGAAGGATTCATTCAAAAGCGCTTATTATATGCCATTGTTAATAATAAGATTTAATAACAGCATTAGTAGCAACAATAGAAACAGAAATTATAATAACAGTGATGGAAAGACTTCTGTGCAAGATTCAAATGACAGTCTCTACAGGGATTAATTTTATTAAAAAAAAAATAACGGTACTTAAATCTTTTACGACTAGCATCAAAGGAAAACAGCATATTTAATTAAATGCTGTTGTTTTCGTTGTTGTCGCGATTTCGCTGAATTCTATTTCATTTTCATGACTCTCACGTCTGTCTGCTGGTTATTTTGATAAGGAAAGAACATTTAATTCTACTTCTTCGACTTCTTCAATGAATACACATTGAGAAATCAACTGAATGTAATACAGCAAAGATAGCAAAGGTGTCGCGATTAGAGCATTAACAATTGAAGAATAAATAGCTGGGGTAGCGTCGTGACCGCCTATGATAATGTGGCCCAGAAATGCTAACAAAATTATATGAAATAAAAGTTAATGTAAATGTACGTCTGTCCGGCCTGGAGAACATGCTCATTTGGAGTAACACGCGTTATGGACGAAAAATACTCAAACTCACCGTGTAAGCTAACAAAATGAAGGCTAAGCAGACCTTCCCCTATTATAAGGAATCATAAGAAGGTTGAAGTAGCACGGGAGAAAATATTCACTATTTAGATCTATGTTACGCTTTCTGTCCTTTTGTTACACTTCAAAATGATATTACGAAAGTTAGCTTCATGTTTCAGTTTCGTAATCTATACCAGAATGTCTCTTTTTTTCATATGATGGAGTTCCCTGGTGCATGCATGATACCTAAACCCTTTGACAACCTAAGTTTGCAGTATCGTCATAGGTGAAGTGAGCATCTAAGCCAACTCAGCGTGTTAAACAAAATAATGCATTATTGTGCACTATCTTCTTCCACTATGTCCTTGCAATATTTTCATAAATTATCTGCAACAATCTTTCAAAATGTGTTGAGCCATATTCTCAAATGTTCCGAAAGTATCATGTATTATCAACGAGACCCTTTTAAATATTATTCCAGCTCCAATTAATCCAAGTTTTTAAACTTGTGACGAAAATCTAGGGAAAATGACATCTCCAATTTGTGCGTGTCCACAATTGTCTTCTGTTACGCATTAAACGTTTTCAGTGAGTAATTCAACAGAAAATAATATTAAATCAATTATAAATTATTCACACAAATGTTTAATGCATAGGTTTTCAGTTCTTGGTGTCTTACAATCTTACGACGAATCTTTAAATTCATATTTCGGAGTTGAGTAGTCTCAAGCAGCGAAGTTAACATTGCAATTGATTACGTAAATATATGTATTCAATTTATGGTGTTACATCAAAGAGATGGTATTGTACTAGTTATAGAAGTTACTTTATAAGATGGATTTACAATAAAAACTTTATTATTTTTAACTGTTTCTGACTGTTTCTGACAGTCTATGTGAAGTTTTCTCAAGAACGTGGGATTATATATCTGCGCGGATCAAGAAACCGCATCACTAATTAACTAAATGTTGCAATATTTTACTATTTTTGTCACAATTTTCTACATAGTTTAAATCAATACATGTAGTTCTTAGCTGCTTTATTTGTATACTCTACTTTATTAATATTAATTACGTGCAAAAGACCAGCTTTACAACTCAAAATTCTCTCATCATGAAGAATTTCCGATGCAAGCGGGGATAGCGTATTCGTTAGGGAGCTAGAGCTATTGTTATTACGTCACTGGAAACTTAGGTTGTCAAAGAGTTTAGTTATCAAGTTGAAAAATGTGGACCAGTTGGTACAGCGTTGGCTTGGCAATCGTATGGTCCTGGGAATGATTCCAGCAGCAGCCCATCTGGGCCTTTCCCTCAATCATGGCAGGCCTGGGTGATACCTACTAACTAGGCGCTGGCCGACTATCTTCCAATATTCTCACCCCACTCTCTCTCCCGGTCTAAGATGCCTAAAGCATAAATAAATTCAATTCAAATTCAAAAGATATAATGAACGTTGTGCTGGCCAAAACATTGGTAATCCATATGCATTTTGGAGTACTACGTGCTGGTGTAGGTGGGAAAATATCTTAAAAAACGTGACAGCGCACAGTGGTCCAGAACCATTCAAAACCTAAACAAAACCCCATAAACCAATATCGGCAGAAAGAACCGAGACAAGTCTAGTATCAAACAGAAAGGTCTTATCTATTGAGAAAGAA
>JAGDQP010056162.1:0-12990 GCA_022664845.1 Lepisma saccharinum
CTAAAACGGGCCAATCGAGTCAAGTTTTTGACCGGGTCTATGCATCGGACCCGATCTGACCTGGAGGGCAAACCAAAGATTTAATTCTTTCATTATGTTGTTACCTTGTGTTGCGTTTGAACAGTGTTTCTTTCAGGGGTGATTGGGACCGTGGGTGTTACCCCGAGAGCACGAAAAATACGACGCCGAAAAGTTCCTAACAATAGTAATAACGTGGGAATAGTTGCATGTCCTTGGAAAGAACAAAAATACCGCCGGATATGAGTGTGCAAATACTCACCTCTCCGGAAAGGCTGTTGCTAAAGAATTTTGCTTTTGAAATATTAAATAGGTTTAAAATATTAAAATCTTTTAAAACTCTCAAAAATGGAGTTTCCACACGTAAGCTCACTTCTTAAGCATGGGCGGATTTATGGGGAGCCAAATGGGAGGGCAATGTCCTATTTATGGGGAGCCAAATGGGAGGGCAATGTCCTCCCAGTAATTTCAGAATGGCTTTAAGTGTTTCATTATAAACTATAGCTTTTAAAGTAATTGCCCTCCCCACCAGGGTATCTCTCCTGAATCCGCCCTAATTAACTTACAGTATAATTAGCAACCGGGTCAGACTGGGTTACTAAAAGTATCCGGTTTCAGCTCTGGTACTGGTCAAGTCGTAGATCTTGATAATTATTTTCCAGTAGCCCTTCATGGAAATTTAAGAAACCCGTATTTTTTTCTCAAATAAAAAAAATCGAGCTATTCCTTCTTAAAGTTCATTGTTAATAATTATTGATACTGGAAACGTGGTATACTGTACTACTTTTGACAAATCATATCATAGCAACTAATTAACACAACAAAGTTATTCTTTCTTTTAATGTGAGATATATTTCTGTGTAGTTTGTCATGTCAAAAATAAAAATTTTACTCCCATATTATTTGTACAGAAATTCTGACAACTTGGAAGAAAAAATACGAAATTCCAGGATTTGGAAAATTTTGTACTTTCTTCCGTAACAAAGTACGTACTTGTTGTTTACAGCTTTGAGTACCCACTACTAGATACTTTATCCCAAAAATAGAGGTTGGGACTGTTACTTAAACTTGGTTACATTTAGACGCCATTTTCTTAAACACATTAAAAAAAACCTATAGTTGATAAATGTATGCGTTCTGATACCTGACTAAGTTCTATAGTGGGTCAGACATTGGTTTTGATTTTACAGCAAAATGTTTTCTGCAAAGAAATGCGTTCGCGAGGCACTTGCGGAGCGACTGAATTTGTCGGGAAAGGGTGCATCAAACACCGATAAATTCCTCTCCTCTGTCCATCCCTTTTCAGGAGGCTGAAGTGCTGCATGAAACAAAGAATCATTACAAAGGAATTATAACAGAGTCAATTGAAATAACAATATATGACCATAACGTCAACAAAGAAGACAATAATAATACTAGATCCAGTATGAAAAACAACAATCGGAAATGTTGAATCTGCAGCATAACCTTTGGGAATGCGTAGCTAGGTCAATAAAGCGGTCGTGAAACTCGTATAAATACTACATAACGAGATATCCGATTAATAAATACAATCTTTCAAGCTGAAATTTGCATGCCATTAGTTACCGAACTTTTTCTCACTTTCTGTTTCATGCGTATTTATCTGTTGTGTAAACAGCTTGTGTTAAATAGATTTATATTGCATATTCATAAGAATTACAAAGCCTTTCAGTTGTTGACACAACCAATTTACTTATGTTCGCAAGCTTCTTCTAGAAGTTGTAGTAAGCAGAGTTTTATTATTATTATTATTAATGCGCTAAACGAATTGGCGAGCTTCTGTGGATAGGACATGTTTTTATTAAAGTGGATTCCGAACCTCTCCGTTCTGTGGACCCTCCTAGGGGTTGAATCCGAGACTTTGCACTTCTGAGAAAATAGAGTTTTAAGCACACACAACACAATGCTAATAAATGAGTTATTCCTTAATGTAATTTCAAATATCTTGCAAACGCTTTAGAATGCAGTTATGCCGCTTTGGCACAACAAAATATGATCTATTAGACATGTCCTCATAGTATTAACTCAGAAACTCAAATTTTGCAGTTACGCCCCTTTGGCGCTCAACCTAGTTATCACTTAACATTTACCTTTACTGATAGGGAACTGACGTACAATAATTTTTCATACTGAATAAAATATGATCAAATTAAGGATTTAGAAAAGTCAGTGCTTGTAAGAAGTGTTTAGATTAGCATGGGCGGGGAGGGGCCCCAGACCGCTGCCCACTGTGCCCATGCATTAAGACGGCCTTGACACTGTGCTTACACTATTTACGTAGGTAACTGAGTTACTTTTGGCGGGGACCCTGAAACATTGGTGACCCTGGGCTACAGCCCATTTAGCCCATACATTAATCCGGCGCTGCCTTTGTTAATAATTGTAGAAAAGTTCCCTATCTGGTAGTCAGTTGTTCTAGAGTTGGTCAGAGATAGTGTTAGATTTGTAGATGGGTGGTTGGGATTCTTCCATCTTTGCAACAAACCTTCTCTGTCTCTGTTTTCCGAAATATCCCCCAAGCCTGGGATATGAAGGGGGCGTAAAATACACGTACGTTAATTTACATTTCTGAGAAATTCCTCTTCCCTCTCTGCATATTGCTCAAATCGAACACTGCATAGAAAAATAATTAGCGAACTGTAGAATGGTACAACGCAGGGTATATATTTAACTTTATTCAAGTAAACGAGATTTAGCCTATAGCTGCTTTCACCTTCATCCTTCAACGTAACTTGTGGACCTAAAAACTGCATACTTAAGAAGGAATGGGAATTTCGCATTAGTAGATTTCGTTGGAATTTGTAGGTTGGGTGAAGAAACAAAATCATTGTATATATTCACTGTAAGTCGTCGTCCATTGTCTTTTACGTTTTGTTATCAATAACTCTCTCTCCCAAATAACATACCTAAGAATAAAACAAAAGGCATAAGTGACTTTTGCATATTTGTTAAAAGCACTTCGAAGGACTAATGGAGAAATATTGTGAGATAAAAACTGACACGAAGCCGCTTTGCTGATAGCATGTTTAAATACTACGATATGTTGTTCACGATATTGTAAGTCATGCTTTCTCTTTCTGTCTGTCTCTTTCTATTATCTTGCTCTTTTAGTACAATCCTGATGGTATAACTGGACAGCGAACTTGATTTCTAAGCTGGATTTCAGCCCGTTGAAGCATAGAATCAAATTCGTTTGTATATTTTAAAACCAAATTTCTCCCATTTTTCTTTAAAACTTCCTTCCTTTCTATTCGTTCTACAATATTCGTTTTTTCGTAGACTTCTATGGATTCTTATACCCAGCCCCTGTGGACAAGTCAGGGACCTGGAATCACCCTAAAAGCCATCCTACCTGAGATTTTTTCCCGTTTCATCCATCCCTTTCCCTGCCCCCGGAAGTGTTCGCCGAGGGACGTCACCTCATACTTGCGATGGGCTTAGTCCTTATGTGCATTTCTGACATAATTAGAAGTTACAGGTTACCGCCAGTATAGGGAGAATATCATCCACTGAAGGTTTTGAAGCCAATTGCACCTCCCGCTCACTGTATTAGAGATGAGGAAGAAAAGCGTATTGATTGGGTTAAATCTGTTAGTGTCCTCTGTTACTGTGCCGCCTTTGCCTTACAAAACGTTACGTGAGTGCGATTTCAGCTGCCCTTTATATCTACTAGATTCGATAAAAAGAGTATTTTTGCAGCAGAGAGCACACAGTTTCTCAAGCCAACCCAAGATTTGATTTAAGTTTTTAAATTGGAGTCAAATAGTCTCCATTCCACCCCAGCCTACCTTGTAACTGGGACAGTTTCGTACGCAGGTGATATAGTGTAAAGATTCTGTATAACAAATTGTCAAAATTTTACTTTCGAGGCACATTCGTTCAAACCGAAAGTGAATCCGAGGTAAATAGAAAAAAAATATCACCTTTACTTGAGGAATATAGTAATTATCAGGGAGATATTTAAAAATGTAATTCCTTAATCGCACACAGATGCATAAAAGACTACCTTTATTTTTTTACGATGTCTAGAATAAAGAGAAAAAGTTTTAAAAAAAAAATCAATGTATGGATGGTCTTTAAATGAACTTACATTTTGAAGATAGGACTACTAACGTGATCATTTGAAGGTAGAAATATAATTCCAATTAAGAATTTATAACTTTATTAGTTTTCTTTTTAATTCTAGAGTTTTAAAAAAATGCATTTGTTGCATTAATATCGACAAGACAGTACGAAAAAATTTAAATGTTCATTTATGGCGCAATTTTAATAAGTTGTCCAGCAATTTTTGTTTTACGTGGGTTATTTGAATGCAAAGGGAGGTAAACAGAACTCAACTTCCACGGGTTATATTCTTGTACTTTAATAGTAAGTGTAATTGACTTTGAGTTAGTTGCAAGCGAAAGTTAAATATTGTACCTACGCAATTTTTGGATATTATTCGGTTCCAACCTTTGGTACAGTACTTCAAGTATTTCCTCAGCGACAGCGGTACTCTTTATTAAAGTGCCACATCTTTTTCACTTAACTTCACTCATATTCAGGGCTTGATGTCAGTTTTATTTTTTTGCCTGGCTTACTGTTTGGAATGGGTATTAAATTAATGTTTCCGATGAATTAAAGCTTGCTTTCCGAAATCCACCCGTGCTCATATTTCAATATAATCAACGTGAAACGAAAAGGCGCAAAGTCTTCTGGCTTGCACATTGAGTTAACAAATGTTTTTACAATTGAAAAGAACCTTAAATTGTTTACTTTTAAAGAGATATTAGAACACTTAAGAAGTGTAGTTCAAATTATAATCCGTTAATTTTACTTTGTACAGCAATTTTTTATATCTAAAAAAAATAATACAATAATACCTAAACGCGTCACAGGTTTGAGTGATAATGTCTCTCGGCGAGCACTTCTGGGAAAGATGCTGATTAGGCTATTTTCTTAGGTACCATCTCGGAATTAGTCTTGAAACAATTAAACCCTGAAGAACTTGAGTGAAAATGGCCGATGCGAGCAGGACTTGACAATCCACGACTTTGACGTCGGTGTGTGCATACAACATGATGTAAATATGTTTACAGTGTTATTAGACAGCAATAGCAAATGGATTACAGCTAACTAGTAGCGCTAATCTGGTAGTCAAGTTCTAAAAAAAAAGAATAATAATAATACAGATACTTGCCTTCGTGATTACTGTTGCCCACGAGACGAGATTTAGGCTTTCTCGTCTCGAAACTATCTTGTCCAGAAAGTGTCTCGTCTCGTTTTCTATGGCTATTTCTCTGTCTCGTCTCGTGGCAACACTGTCGTGGTTGAAAGTTTACGATGAGTTCTACATCCCGTACATCAGGCGAATGTTGTGATCTTCTTAGCTATTCAGAGGGGGTACTTTCAGCCTTGTTCTGCAGGCACTACTGAGAAAATAAGTGATAGCCATATTTCGATTACGGTGTAGGTGATTCAAATAAGTTTTACTTCTATAATGATAATAAGCCTATTTTATTCTTCATCGTTGGTTGTCATTAATTAACATCATGGTTATTATGAAAGTGATTTCGAATCCATAAGTGCGCTGAGAGAATGATTTGAATGGATTAAGTGTTTCAATGTAATTGAATTTGTAAGTTGAGTTGGATCAATAATGTGCATGCAGTGAAAGAGGTTAGTAATTACTTATTGACCTGCCTTAATGGTTATCAACAGCATGGCCTCATAGATAGAACGTGGATAAATAACAGAAGCGCGTCACGGGAAATGACGTGGTCTTGGAAAAGAATTTTTATGCTTTTTCACTACCGCTTGCGCACGATTCGATCGACGTTTTATTCCTTTGTTGATATGTGTCGTGACATCCCCAGTTTAGCGTGGTCGTTGAAGCTAATACACGAGGTATAAAAGAAAACCGGAAGCCGGTGTTATTTAATGATAAATAATAAAATTTGATATGATTGTAACTTTACATGGATGAAGAATAATTTGCAGTATATAAACCAGTGTAATTTAAAGTTGACAGGAATATAATGGAATCGAATCCCCGATTTCTATGCATGAAACTTCGCAAGTTTATATTTATGGACCGTACTGATATCGTCTTTGGGCTAGATGGTCTTTTCATCTCTGGAAGATGTAACAAAAATAAGCAGTCTGACTTTAATTCAAGACACGATCTCGAAATTCTCCTCATGTGACTGAAGTAAACCAGGAAAAAGCTGTCGAAATGACCGATCTTAGAATTTGAACCTGAGTTATCCCAGTTGAGTTGAGCACGCTTCGACTGAGCCACCACGTTCGGTTTTCCGTACCATAGTAGACTGAGAGGGGAAAAACGATAAGACAAATAACTTAAGAGATCTAGACGACAAAGGGGTAAACTTGTTTAGAAAATGTTACCAGCCAAGGCTAGGGATGATATGAACGTGCACATCTTGAAGTGGATCCAACTAAAATTTTCGACGTACGGAGAAGCTATTTCTACAAGCTTCTGAATGTACACAAAGGTGAGGAAACAGAGGAATTTGAAATCTGTATCGCAGAACTATGGCATATAGCGAGTTCGAGGTCGAATCATCAATAAAGAAATTGAAAAAGAATAAATCACCAGAAATTGAAAATATCCTAGTTGAATAAATTAAAGCGGGAGGAACAATACTAGTCAGGAAGCTACATAAAAATGTGTAAGTGCTATATGGAAAAAGGAGGAGCTTCCTAAGGAATGGGAACCTCAGTAATAGTTCGATTTATATATATAAAAAAGGGTAATAAATCTGACTGTAATAATTACCGCGGAATCTCTTTACTCTCAACATGTTACAAGGAGTAATATCCTGCATAACATGCTTAAACGTATATGTAGATGAAATAATTGAAGATCACTAATGTGGACTTTAAAAAAAACATTACGTTTGGACCAGATTTTCGCCTTGAGACTGACAAATATTTGAAAAGAAATGGGAATACCAGTTGTTCATAGATTTCAAGAAAACTTATGAAAACTGGAAAACTATTCAATATCCTGGTACGATTTGGAATACCGAAACAAATGTACAACTAGTAAGGATGATCTCAGCGAACTCACAGTGCGTATAGGTAACAGAGCTGAGACGGGTCACCGGGTCATTCTGGTTAAATTTTAGACCGAGTTTAGGCTTCAGACCCAGTAGCCCGGAGGACAATACAGATTTTTAAATTTTCTTGCGTTCTTTCAGGGATGTCCAGGACCTGAGTTGTTACATGGGTAAAAAAGAAAACAGCTGAAGTTCCGTCATTGGTAATAGTTTATGGACCACTGATATTAGGGTTTGTCGAAAAAATCAAAGCTCGCCCTGTTTGATTTTCCATCACTGGGAAGAAAGTAAAAAAAAATAAAAAAATGACTGTATGGATTGAAGAAAAAGGGCTTAAAATAAATTTTGGGCCCAGGTTTTACAGAAATTTTTTTGATATTACACTTACGTTGGCAAAATGCTCTTTTATGTAAAGGATCTCAAGAGTGATGGGAACTATGAGGGTATTTTTCATCACTGGTATAAAGTTGTTAACTTAAGTATGACACTGTTATGGCACAAGTAGTAAGCATACCAAAGAGGCATATCTTAGGTATCTTAGTCATGACATACAAAATCAAGTTTTTTACACTGTATGACTTCGAAACTCAAAGCTAGTTCTTTTCACTAGTTGTTACTACCCATGATCTCTCTAAAGAAGATCAAATGAACTTGGTTGTGAGCTATACAAACTTGGTTCAAGAGAAAGAAAGCGTAGGAGGTGACAGTTGTGGGGGAAAAAATAATTAAACTGAAGAATCCTTTCTCGGATTTTTTTTTTTCATGTTAATGACTCAATTGCAGATGGTTTTTCTGCCATAATTCTAAACAACTAGCAAGAAACAGGTTTTAGTTTAGATATAAAGAAGTGCAGAGGACAAGGATAAGATGCCGCCTCTGTAATGAAAGTAGCTTACACAAGCGTGCAGAACAGACAGCAAGAAATTGTTCAGCTTTATGTATATGCTAGTTGAAGGCCTGAATTGAAAAACATCCCAAGTCCACTTTTTTCGTATTTGCATTTTTTGTGTTCATCGGTTCCAAGGGCTACCCACTTTCATAAATATTGCATCCTAATCCCACCACAGAAACCCTTTTTTAATAGAGAATAATTTCCGCTGAATAGGATAAGATACGAAGACCTTGGACTGTTTTTCGTTCCTCCTGAAAAATATACTTCGGTGGACTTGGGATGTTTTTCAATTCAGGTATTCAATTGTGCACCGCACTACTTAAGTTAGGTTATCAGTGATGCTATCGGAAGTGTGAGAAATGTAGCCAATTATTTCACAATTCTACAGTCTTTATACATTTTCTTTGGTCACAGCACCAGCAGATGAGATATCTGTTTTCAGAAACAGGTGCATTTGATATCACATTGTGAAAGCTCAATTCGATAAGGTGGGCATCGAATAATTTTGACAGCAAAGATGAGGGGGTATCCTAGCATCATGAAACCACTTTAAAAGATTTCACTTGAAAGTAAAAAGTAGGACAAGGTGTCTGAAGGAAAGAGACTTACGAAACTTTTGGACGGTTTTGGGTTTGTAATACTGACTGTAATCCAAGATATTTACTCGGTTGAGTATCATCACCTCTAAGTTTCTTCAAGGAAAATAGTTAGCTTTTCCTCTTGAAAAACTACCTGCAAACTGAGTTAACGTTGAAGCTGTAGCTGTTGCTGCTAGATACAAGGTGGAATCAGTATTTCTATAACGGGGAGCCAAAAATATTTTTAAAATGTCATTTTGGCGAATTACCAGAGGATTACAGATTTTCAAACGGAGAGAATGCTTTCATGGTTAATGTTTTGTATGCTATTTTCGACATAGTAATTAGCCAAAGTGATGAAACTTCTATAGCTCTAGAAATCTTTGTAGGGAACTTTTCAGTTGTATTCCCTACAGTTCTTCTCGATCTACTAGTGATTAAAAAAAAAAGCTGAGGAAGTATGAAAATGACATTTGTCCGTCTCTACCTCTGGAACTGCTCTCTTCTCTCCTCTCTTCGTGATGGACTTATAAATAAAATTTAAAAGCAGTATAACATATTGAATTAACATTTTTTTTTTAATTAATTGAGTGATACTTTGGCTTCAAACTATTCTAAGGTACTGACTGTCCCAGTTTTACTTTTCCGGTAACGGTTGATCAGGGGAAAGATCTTTCTCTGTGTTGAGGGAAAAAAGCTGCTTAAGAAATTGAGCCGCACAGGACAGTCTTACTGATCTTGGAATCTAAGCTATCAACCATGTAAAAACCTCAGAATTGGGCAAGAGGGCATTATTAATAAAACATTTTGTAGATATGAAAACAAGGCGAAAAGTTTTTTTTTTTTTTTTTTTTTTAAAAAAAAAAGAACTTTTCCCAAGTTGCATAACTAAGTATTTAAATGCTGTGGGAATTGAAGTAATCTCAATCCCCAAGTTACAAGACAAGAGTTGTTACTGTACTTCGTTTCATTGTACCATTGATTACTTCGTTAAGAATAGTATAAAGTTGTAAATACACAGATGGTAAGCGTAATCACAATTAAAGTTAACATTCACTATACTTTTTACTTTCAAATTTCTCCTCCATAACTTATTTCGATAACACATATGATTTGTAAACTTCTCTTTTTTTCAAAGGGGAATGGAAAGACCTTGTAAGTATTTTGCATTGGTCCCAACATTTCTAGATCCGACCCTGCACCAGAACACGAAAAATACAACACCGAAATTCCCAGTTAATTATGTTTCCCAGACTGGGTCACGTATACTCGTGTCAGGTTGGGTCACCAAAACTGACCCGGTTTCAGCTCAGATAGGTAATATGTCAGTTTCTAGATTCGCATCGGATTGAAACAAGATTATACCTTGCCACCACCAACGTTTAACGTTGCGTTAGAATATGCGACTCTAAAAATAGAGGACAAAAAGGGACTAACCTTGAATGGCTTGATCCAACTGTTCGTATACGCGGATGAAGAAGATTTAATAGGGGCCTATATTAAATGCACTAGAAAGTAACACCGATATCTCAGTAGAAGCTTGCGTTGAGATAGGTCTACAGGTTAACGTAGAGAAAACATACATCTTAAGCCGAAACACAGAGGATGAAGGAAATAGACATATTAATCAGAATGAGAACAGAGAAAGTAAACACATTTAAATACTTACGAGCGTATGTAACAAGCAAGAACAAGACCACGGAAAAAATTAAAGCTCCCTTAGCACGAGCAACTTATGTTTCTATTCAGTCCAGAAACTCTTAACCTCGCGATAAGTATCAAGGAAGCTAAAATTGAAAACGTACATAAGAATTATTCTGCCGGTAATACTTTATGGTTGCGAAAGTTGGAGTACGTCCCTGGCAGTTTAACATAAATTACGTGCGTTTTTAAAATCAAGTTTTGAGATAAATATACGGGACGAGATGACCGGAGAATAGAGAAAACTGCGTAATGAAGAACTCACGGACTAACCCGATGTTGTAAGTTTAATGAAATCACGACGACTAAGATGGGCAGACCATTTAGCTCGGATGGGAGAAAAACGAAGATTATATTCCATCTTGGTTGGTAAGCCGGAGGGAAAGAGGCCGTTGGGAAGACAGACGTTGTTGGTATGATAATGTTAGAAGGCATCTTCGAGAGGTAGAGAGGTTCACGATGAAAGCTGGCTTGATATTGCCCAGGATAGAATCCAATGACTAATGATAGTTACTGCGACGATGAACTTGCGAGTTCTGTAAGTCGTAGCTAGTGTTTCATAATAACATTTTAATCGCGTTATAAGATTATTAAAGGGTCGCTGCTGAATAGACACTGAAAGAAGTAGATTAAATTTTAATTACATTTCTATAGGCGCTACAGGCATGTCCTAAGACTGACAAGTTTGAGGGATGTCGTCCCTCTTCGCGCACTCCTCCTGGGAAATTGATGTGGAAAGGCAGCAGCCAGGGCCTTTGTCTAGGAATCTTTCTGGAACATCCTCGTGAAAGTATAGGAAATCCTAAAAGGGTAACCGGCAGCAGGATTCGAACCAACGTACCTCCGCAGTCCTCAACGGTAACCACTGGATCACGGGATATACGTAAAAGTGCGCATGAGAATGTAAAGTTTTTTTTTTTCTGAATTGCATGTATATCGGACCCATCCATGACTAAATTGATAAAATTTGTAGCGAATTTTATGCCGTAGTCATGTACGCTGGGTTATCACAAATGTGTGGATCTAAATAGTTTTCGTGGAAAGTATTATCATCTCAATAGAACTAGTTTCTACCATGATTTAAAAAATAATTAATTTTAAATTACAGTAGCTCAGATTCGCAAAACATAGTCTTTACAATGTTTTGGCAATGGAATTGGTAAAATGCTGATTTTGCTTTTCCCATTATAGGTATAACTTTTGTTTTCAATATGATACAATTTAAATGGAGAGTGCATACCAACAATGGGAGACAAGAGCGTAATTTTATAAAGGATTATGGTGGGTCAGTATAATTGTAACATATATGCTAAATCTCGTCTGCTCGCAGGTTCATGAGTTTTAAATTTTGAAACAACTGCGTTACGCGTACTTACTGATTTTCAATGGCAGAAAATTATTGCAGCAATTTTTCGTACGACTCGTTAATGTATCCACTGCAAATCTTACCGAACATAACTTCATAAAGAACAATGAGCATATTCACTTCATGAGATTCAAAACACAATATTCTTAAAGGCCAAAAGCTTTGCAGTTAAGCTGGTATATGTAGAGTATTTCGCTATGCAGCATGTGACTATTTCTAGCGTGTGTGGTATTCTGGACGTTCATTTATTCAGCTACATTTACAATAATCTACATACGATGAAAAGTTTGGAATTGTTAAATACGTAAAAACCGTATTGTGAAGAAGTTGGGATAGTCCACCAATTATCGAACAATAACGAAACATTTTCAGATTAAAATATTAGACAAATCGTAACGCACTGCAGTACTTCAGGTGCTGTAACTCAATTGATTTAATGAGGTGAAATTGTTGCAAAGCACCTTGGGTGTGTTAGGAACCATTGTTCTCACCACAGATGTAGTAGTCGTGAATTGTATTTATTTCGATATTGTGGAGTTGCTCATTGGAAGGAGTAACTGAAAAGAAACAATATAATTACAATCAAATTGTAGTCTCCATAGCATTGAACTAATTTTCTTGAAGGGATTATTATGATGGAATGAGATCAAGTTGTTGTAGTAAAAACGTTACATCTGGCATTACCTTTATGAACAGAGACTTGCTTCCTGAGATAGCTGAATATGGACCATCTGAATGATGAATGTGTAAGGATCATTCAACGTCAAATCATCCAACACTGGTTGCATCACTATTTAAGATGATATATATATTTTGTACATCCTACATGTCGGAGAATATCATAACTTTTTTAAAAAAATGTTATGGGCTTATTTCTCCCGGGCAACCATGTTTCCAACATACCGCGGTTGGCATTTTTGCTCCCATAGACATGTTAGGAAACCTTAATATCTCAGAAACCAGAAGAGCTAGAGATTTTGTTTGTCCATCCTTTTTCATATATTAAGTACATATGAAGTAGACACGTCATTAAAACCCATGATAACAATTGTATATAATAATGCATGCAAGTTAAAAGACATAAGCATTAGTACAATTCACAGTACAAATATACCCACTATCATGCAATTATGCAATATTTTATTTATACAGTGATACATAATAATGCATATAAGTTAAACATATAATAATTAATATAAATTCCAGTACAAATATTATCAGGGTTTGTCAGGGTGGACCCAGCCCCATTTGAAAAAAGGCACTTTAAGACCCAGTGGGTTTTTTCATTAATTTTTGTCTTCAAATAATTCCTGAAATGAGTGCACTTTACAGAAGTGCATAATAAAGAAAACC